>ML778535.1:559272-583436 GCA_009831015.1 Picea engelmannii | reverse complement strand
TCACTCATGCAATCCATGTGTTTTTTTGAAACTAATATTCCAAATTATTCTTTGTGTATATTGTCATATTGGTATCCTTACTTCTAATCCAACTTCATGATAACACATGCTTCCAATATTTGGTTGATTAGTGCCTTGATTATATATATATACTATAATCTTGTTCAATCTAAATGATCTACACATTTTCTCTAACATCCATCTTTCAATAGAATATTACAATATTACAAAATATAATATATTAGAATATTAGAATATTACAATTGTATACCATATTACATTGTAATATGGCATTACCATATTACAATGTAATATGGTATACCATATTACAATGTAAGAATGTAATATGGTATTACCATATTACATTGTAATATGGCATTACCATATTACATTGTAATATGGTAATACCATATCTCGTGTAATTTTTTTTTTTTAAACTTAAAGTCTTCGTCACAATATCGACAATAGTTCATGGGAAACAAATTTTTTATTTTGAACAATCGCGGCAATAGGGACGAAAGTTCGTCGCAATTTGCCATGGTTTTTCATCGCACATACAACATCTACATCGTAAGTTTGGTCTTAAGATACATTTTCGTCGCTATTGCCATGGATTTTCGTCGGAAGTTGCCATGGTTTTGCGTCGCACATATAGCATCTGCGTCGTAAGTTTGGTCTTGAGACACATTTTCGTCGCTATTGCCACGGATTTTCGTCGCAAGTTGCCATGGTTTTGCATCGCACATACAACATCTGCGTCGTAAGTTTCTAGCTTGGCATAAATTTTCGTTGTAATTGCGACGAAGTTTCATTGTAATTTGAGACGAAGTTTCATCGTAATTGCGATGATGCATAGGGTTAACCGAACTTGATGGTGATGACACGTGGAGAGCTAATTTCGTCGATGTTTACATGCACACCCGGGTCATGGATATAGCGATGAAGTTATAGCGACGAAAAAAAGTCTCGGATTTCGTGGAAATTGCGATGGATAAGTGTGGAAATATCAACGAAAAACCATTGCAAATTTGGTCATATGTACTAGTGACTGTATTTTGGGGATCGGGGACAGTTCTTTTTTATCCACACCATTACTGGATTCATTAAAAGAAAAAAATATAGTGACTTTGGCACAGGCCCGAAACCCAATAAATGCATCAAACCTTCTTGATTATTGGGTGAAGAGTAATGAGCTGGGATTGGAGGATGATCTGGTTGTAGAATGGGACTTATTTATAAAAAATCTCATCGATGCCAGGGTGATACTACAAGAAGGTTTTGATCAAGTTTTGTGGACGGGCGAAGACAACCCAGGAAACCCATCGGCAAGGAAATTTTATTTAAGCATTGTATCATCAAAATGCTTAACCAAAGTGGAGAAGTGGAGATTATCGATTTGGAAGTGGAATATTCAGTTAAAAGTAAAGTTGTTCATTTGGTTGGTAATTGAAGAAAAAATACTTACATGGAATATGTTGCAGAGGAAATGATAGGAGGGCCCGGGTTGTTGTCCACTTTGTAAAAAGGATTTGGAAACACCATTCCATATTTTCAAACTTTGTCCTTTCTCATTAACAATTTGGAAATTTTTAAAACAGATTTTAATCCTCGATGAAGAATGGACAGGAAATTCTCTTCTGGAATGTTTGAAAAACTGGTACATGAACAAGATGGTGCCTACAACGATTGCAACATATGTTATTTGGTTTACATGGCTCGAACGCAATAAGGCCATTTTTGAGGATTCTTCACCCTCGGTGCACTCGTTAATTTATAAGACCCTGGCACGTCTTACATTTCCCAGCAGTCAGGTAAAGCCATGAATTCCAAGATCTATTTGGATACATCAAAGTCTGAATACAACTCTTTCCTGGTTCGATGGAGCAGCTGCAAAAGATGGTGATAGGAGTGGGACAGGAGGAGTCATAAAAACCTGGGATTCAACTGTTTATAAATGGACTTTCTACTATGGTAAAGGAACAAATACAAGGGCGGAGCTCTTGGGAGCTTGGGTTACTTTAATGCTAGCAGATTATTTGGAAATTCCTTGTATCCATGTTATGGGCGACTCCAAAGTTGTTATTGATTGGATTAAGGATAAGGGAATACTGATGGTGACTTCCATAGAAGGATGGAAGAAAAGAACGAAATTGCTTTTTCAGAAATTCCAATCTATTGACTTCCAACACATCTATAGAGATTTTAATACTAATGCAAACTTTCTCTCTAAGCAAGCTATGATTGAACCTGAAGGACTGGTTACTTTTTATAATTGGACAAATGGAGATGAAGGCCCAAGAAGACAGATAAAGATTCATTGAAGAATCTGCATTATAGAAACAGATATAGAAAGATGAATTTTGTTTTTAGGGCTTTTTTGTTTATATATCCAGTTTTATTATCCACTTTATATCAGAATTAGTGGCAGATGTATTGGGATTTTAATATGAACTATTACTTTTTATAAGGTTTTGGACTATGTTGAATACCATGTTTTTTTTTGTGTAGAAGTAATTAAAGATTTAGAGAATCTTGTTAATGTACTGGAAGATGAAAAAATTATATGTCTAATATAATTTGAGCAAATTTTTTCCTTGAAAAAAAAAGAGTTATTACTTATTAAAACTTGGAAATATAAAACATGCAAAATAAATCTTACTTATAACTTTACCTTTTTTGAAAATTTTAAAGATAAATAAAAAAATGGCATTACCCGTGTCCCATTAATAATGAGAAAAAAATCACTTCTTATTATGATAGTCATATAACTTTTGAGAATTTTTAATTATTGCAAAGCCAATCCCCTAAACATAAAAGTCTCTTTATATCTTTAAAATCACCCACCCATATTTTAATCTATTTTTAACCATTTTTTAATTTAAACGATTTTTTATTTTTATTTTTTTAATGTTCTACTCAAAACATCAAATTATACACTACTCAAATTATTACACAATAAGTATGTTATATAATACCCTAAACATAAAAGTCTCTTTATATCTTTAAAATCACCCACCCATATTTTAATCTATTTTTAACCATTTTTTAATTTAAACGATTTTTTATTTTTATTTTTTTAATGTTCTACTCAAAACATCAAATTATACACTACTCAAATTATTACACAATAAGTATGTTATATAATATGCATTTATGAGAAATAAACTAAATAAGTAATAAATCTTGTTTCATTGGCAAAGTCATATATTCCAATTGAAAAAAACATTGATGTGAGCTTAGTTAACTAGATGCAAATGGAAACATGTGCATGTAAAGGAAAATGATATTTTATGAATAAAACAATGCTTGTCACGCTTGTAGGTATCATACTAATAAACGAAGGGTCTCATTCTCATCGTATCATATTCATGAATCAACTTGGTTCACTCTATCTCTCATGCAAAGAATGTTCAACTATTTCTTTTCCTAATTTAGTTTCTCCTCCAAACATTTCCATTCATTAAAAAAATCATTCCCAAGATGGCTCATATTTATAATTTTCATAAAAGTATTTAAATTTGAATTTATTATTTAAATTTATTGAATTTTATTCATATTAATTTTATTATTTAAATTTGTTAAATTTCATTTTGAAATAATCATTATAAAGATTAGTAAAATATTTTTTTAATCTTTATTTTTTATTTAAATGTGAACTTTGAATTCATATCCATTTCATAAAGAATCATTTTAGTAAATGACTATGGATAAGTTTATAAAAATATATTTTATAATAAACAACATCATTTCCCCTCCCTTTTATATATATATATATATATATATATATATATATATATATATATATATATATAATTCAAGTTTATTTTTTCATATATATATAACTCAAGTTTATTTAACATGAAGATACACTAAAAATATATATTTAATTAACATTTCAATAACTTATTTATTTTTTAATTTATTTTTTCATATTTAAATAAAAATTAAGAAATTCACACTTTGTTAATATTATTTCATGGATTTTTTTTTCCTTGAAGTTTTCATCGTTTTGGATGAAAAGTAGTATTAATTAATTTAGTGTTACAATAATAGCAAGTAATTCTACATGATCAATCTTCTTGGATATTACATCATAATTCAAAAGGTCAAATTAATCGAATTATTCCTTTAAGCTAGAACCATTTAAGTGTGTGCTAAATCTTTATATTCTTTTTAGGAGAGAGTTAGTAAGTAAACAAACTTTTTTTTAAGTTTATTATTTTTGAGTAAGTTAAAGCTCTACTTTGATTTAGTAATTTTTTTTTTAAATTTAAATGATCTAAGTAGTATTAAATTGAAGTAAGCCAAAACTTTTAAGAACAAAATTTCATAATTAAAATTTTCATGAATTAGATAAAACTATAACTTTTAACAATATTTCTAATAAATTTGAATTATAAAAAATAAGTTAAAATTATTTACTTATTAACTTACTCCTCCTCATTAAAACTTAAAACTTATAAAATATCTAATTAATAAAACTTTTATTTATAAATTTAATTTTTTTTATATATATATAAAACAAAAAATACATTGTTAGAGCTCCATGAAGGAAAATGACAATTGAGAAAATAAAGTGAAGTCTCTCTATATTGGAAAATTAGTTTAAAATGGCAGATAGAAAGGAGGAATCCTAGTGGAGTCATAAGTCCCCAAAATAAGTTTGACGTGCTTCTAGAAGCATCGCCGTATTCAAGTTGGTGGAGTGTAAGTTGAGAAGTGGGATCGATACAAAGAACGTTTGAAACAATTTCGTGAATGGACTATAGACCTTTTTCCTTTCCTTCACGTCTCAATCATTTCCATCCATTAAAGAATCTTTCAAGAAGGCAGCTAATGATAATTTGTTTTTTTTTTTAAATTTATATAACTTATATGTAGTTTTAAGTTAAATATTTTAAAATAAAATATTATTTTACATTACAATATTTTAAAAGTGTTATTTCAGGAAAAAAATAATTGAATAATATTTTTTTTTTGAAAAATAGATTATTATAAAATTTCTAAATATTTTAATTTTTTTTATTTTCAAAAAAAATACTTTATATTAAATGAATGGTGTAAATTTAGTTTATTTAATTTGACAGGAATATTAAACAAAATTCACAAATATCATGTAAATCATAAAAACAACTAATACTAGGACTTGACCTTCAAACCTCTTACTTATAATTCAAGCATGTAAATCATAAAAACAACTAATACTAGGACTTGACCTTCAAACCTCTTACTTATAATTCAAGACTCTTATCTAATCAAGTTAGCCCATCAAACTAGAATGTTTAAAGAATATATCCACCTTAACATTCTATTAAAGTTTTTTTTTTTTTTTTTTATGTAGAATGTATTTTTAATAATAAATTCAATTCCAATGTTTTTGAGTTAAAAGATAAATCCAAAATTACTTAATAAAAATCCACTACAACAACAATATAAAATACTTTAAAACCATGAGCAAAACACATTTATGTAAATTTCTTCAAATGCATCTTTGTTATCAGGACTCCACTAATGATTTAAATGATGACGTGGATGATAAAATTAGTGATAATTCAATTTAAGACTTAAATGATTGAAATGTTGATGTATTATTTATTACTTATCTTTTTTTAATTTAAGACTTAAATGATGGAAATGTTGATGTATTATTTATTACTTATATTTTTTTAATTATTACATATAACACATTCACAAGCTCAGAAATGGACTGTGTTGCTCATTTCTGAATTGACTAAGAGAATAATAGAGAAATAAGTAGGATGTTGGGAAGGATGATGTTGAATTGCTTATTTTCTTGGTCTCAAAAACAAACAAGTATTTGACAAAACATTGGATTTGGCATGCTTTGAGTGGAAAACTTTAGTGTTTCACCATTATAAAATTGAATATCGATAATGATAGATTTGTGATAAGTCCTTAAGGATTACTATGAAAGGAATTTTACAATGATGGTCCTTAAAATTGAACATTGACAATGATAGAGTTGTGATAAGCCCTTAAGGATTAATATGAAAGGAATTTTACAATGATGGTCCTTAAATTCTATTATCAAAAATACTTTTAATGGTGGTCCTTTAAGGATTGTCATATTAGCCCTTTCTTGCAACATTTTTTTACAAAGGTCTAATAATGATTAATAATGATATTTATAATTTTTTTTTTTTTTTTTTAATAATTTTTAGGAGGGAATTTAAAGGCCCATCTCCATATATAGAATTTTTCATTGTATTGAGTTTCTAACACTAGCATATGATTGTCACTATATTTTTGGATTTACGGTGATTTTTTTTTACCATTACTATTGAGATAAAGGGAAACATGTGGTGATTGCCGCAAAAAATTACATGCACATGACCTAGAAATGCCTTATGGAAAGTTAAATGGTTATTGGAAGGCTAGGGGCAGTGTTTAATGAGATGCAAAGGTAACATAGTGTGTTTGTACCACCATTCTACGAAGGGAAACCACTTGATCCATTGTGTTTTTTTTATCAAATTCAAATCAACGAACATAAATTTCTAGATATTTATTTACAACTTCAGTTTTCCCGTTAGATTGAGGATGGTAAGTGGAGTTGTGAGTCAACTGAGTATCCAAACAAGAAAATAATTTAGTTCAAAAATTACCAGTGAAAATTGGATCTCTATCACTTACAATAATCTTGGAGATTCCATGTAGCTTCTGAATTATTTCAATGAATGTTGTAGCTACAATAATTGCTTCAAAAGGCTGAGAAAGAGAAAAAAAATGGCATACTTTGTGAGTTTATCCAACACTACCATGATGACATTATTTCCTTTGGAATTGGGTAGACCTATAGCAAAATACATTGATACCTCTTCCCAACATTGAATTGGTATGGCTAATGGTTGTAGGATACCTAGGGTCTTGATTGTCTCTACCTTATTCTATTGGAAAACAAAACATTTAGTCACAAACTTTTGAACATTAGTTTTAAGACATTCCTAGAAAAAATACTTCTTGATCTCATGGTAAGTTTTTAGAAACCCTAAATGTCCTCCTATAGGAGAAGTTTGCAATTCCAAAAGGACCTTCTGTTTGAATTGAGAATTCTTACATAAATATAGGAAATCTTGATACCACAATGAACCATTCTCCCACATAAATTTATATAATGCACTTGGGTCCTCTTGTATTCATTGATGATCTTGCATACTTTTTTATCTTTATTCCATTCTATCATTTCTTCTTCCACCCAATCATATTGTAGAATGGAAATAGTACAAAGTAAGCACTATGTGTCTTCTTCTTTCATTTTTTTTTGTATTGGTGGAATCAACAACTTGGGTGGTTCTCGTACTTGCGTGACATTGGGTCGATTCCCATCTGCTACCACTATAACCTCCAGGTGTGTCCACACAACTAGCAAGCATGGGGCACAGGTAAATCGGGGTGAAAATTGAACTTGAGACCTCCTTTACATATTTCCTTCCATTTACACGACAATTTCTAGTCGGTCTACACCCCTGCAGGGTTAAAATTTTGAAGGATATGGGGGTGGGCTTTGATCTACTTATGTGTGCACATGTCATGATACCATTTAATATAGTATCTCTGGGTGCAACCACACATTTGACCACTACCTCAAGGTTCCCCCATGGCTCCAGGTAAATCCCTCACGGGAATTGAACCTTGACCAATTGTGAAAAACTCCTTGCTTTCCACCATTGGATCCAACCCCTTTGGGAAAAAATTTGGAGGACATGGGGGTGGGATTTGATCCACTTATGTGTGCACGGGTCATGATACCGTTTAATATAGTATCTGTGGGTGCAACCACATGTTCGACCACTACCTCAAGGTGTCCCCATGGTAAATCCCTCATGGGAATTGAACCTTGCCCAATGGTGAAAAACTCCTCGCTTTCCACCATTGGATCTAACCCCTTTGGGAAAAAAAATTGAAGGACATGGGGGTGGGATTTGATCCACTTATGTGTGCACAGGTCATGATACCATTTAATATAGTATCTCTGGGTGCAACAACACGTTCGACCACTACCTCAAGGTGTTCCCATGGCTCTAGGTAAATCCCTCACAGGAATTGAACATTTCCCAACGGTGAAAAACTCCTCGCTTTCCACCATTGGATAGAACCCCTTTTGGCTTAAAAATTTGAAGGACATGGGGGTGGGATTTGATCCATTTATGTATGCACGAGTCATGATATTGTTTAATATAGTATCTCTGGGTGCAACCACACATTCGACCACTACCTCAAGGTGCCCCCATGGTTCCAGGTAAAGCCCTCATGAGAATTGAACCTTGCCCAACAGTGAAAAACTCCTTGATTTCCACCATTGGATCCAACCCCTTTGGGGGTGTCTTCTTATTTCATTAAAAGTGCATCTTCCACCTGATTTTGTTTCCTCCTTTGTAGATAATTTCAAATTCATAACGTAGCATCTTTGTAACCATTTTTTTTTCTCTTATGAAGATAATTTTTGTTCCAAGAAGTACTTCAAACCATTATGATATTATTTTCCCTTGAAGCGTCTTCCTATTAGGTAAGGGTGAAATTTACCAACTACATGTAATATGGCCAACATTTCCTTTTCATAAATGGGTTTGAGCAAGTTCTTTCCTTTAAGTTGGTGGATTCTAAAGGCAAGGGGCCTTCCTTCTTGCATTAAAATTTCACCAATGCCATGCCCCATGGCATCACATTCCACAATAAAGGATTTGTGAAGTCAAGTGTGGCCAAGATAGGAGTTGTACATATAATATCCTTATTTTTTCCAAAATCTTTTATTGCTTCTCAAGTCCAAGAAAATACCTCCATTTTTAATAATGTTGTTAGAGGTGTTGTTATTAGACCATAATTCTTGACAAACTTGCATTAATAGCCCATAAATCCTAAGAATCCTCTTAGATTCCTCAAGGTTTTGGGAACTGGGCATTCTGTCATAACTTTAATTTTGTTAGGGCCCACTTTGACACCTTCATGAGATAAAATATGACCTAAATATTCCAATTCATGAAGCACAAATGTACACTTGGAAGCCTTTGCATATAGTTTTTTCTCTTCCAATAGTTTTAAGACTATGTCAACATGTTGTACATGTTCTTCCTAAAGTAGATTAGTATATCATAAAAAAATACTAACACAAATTTTCTGAGGAAGGGTTTGAAAATAGAATTCATCAAGATTTGAAATGTGGAAGGTGCATTAGTAAGGCCAAATGACATAAATAAAAAAATCACAATGACCTCCATGTGTTCTAAAGGTTGTTTTGGGGATTTCTTTTTTCCTCATTTTGATTTGATGATATCTAGAACAAAGATACAACATGGTAAATAAGATTGCTCCTTGCAATTCATCTATTAATTCATCAATGACTAGAAATTATGGGAAACTTATCTTTAATGGTCATTTTGTTGAGCTCTCTATAATCTAGACACATATTCCATGAACCTTCCTTTTTCTAAACTATCACCACTAGTGAACAAAAATCACTTTGGCTAGGTTGAATGATGCCAACCTATAACATTCCTTGAACCATACACTCAATATCACTCTTTTGTGCATATGGGTACCAGGAAAGCTTGATGTTAATCGACACACTTCTTGGATGCAAATGGATAGCATAGTCATGATTCAGAGCAGGGGGATACCTTTAGGAATCTCTCCAAATACCTTGGAATAATCATTGATAACTTTTTGGAGATCCAAAGAAGCAAAGGGTCTATATGTTTGAACATCTAGTGAGCACAATTATGTAATTACAACATGGTGTCCCTTTTTCAACAATTTTTTCATGTTGTTAGAGCTTATCACTTTAGAGGGTTTACCTTGGATACCTCTAAGTTCAATTTCCTTCCCTTTCGAGGAAAATCTCATGAAAAGTTCTTGAAAATTAAGAGCCATTGTTCCCAATAATTGTAACCATTGGACCCCTAATACATCATTAACACCACACATTTGAATTGAAATCATGGGACTATCCAATAAATACAACCCCTCCCCGCCCCCCCTCCCCATAGTGAGCTTAATACTATGGCACTTCCATGAACACTTTATGGTACCTCCATCTACAATCACTACTTGAAACTCTAGTGCTATATATAAAGCAATTAACAAGTTTGGCTAATTTGCAATCAATGAAGTTATGAGTACTACTAGAATCGATCAACACTATTACCTTTTTCTTTTTGATATATCCTCCTATCTTGAATGTTTGAGGAGTGTTGATGCTAGTCAACGCATGACAAGATATGGTTGGCATAGTCTCTTCTAGTTCTAGATCTTATGATGGTTCCAGTTCTTGATCTTCTTCCTCTTCACAATCCATCTATAGTAATTTCCTCTCATTGCATTTATGCCCCTTAATGTACTTCTTGTCACAATTGAAACATAGTTTCTTTGTTCTTCTTTCATCCATTTGTTGAGGTTTCAACCTTGTAGGTTGAGTGAGGTTAGGAGAGGGAACATGGTTCTCTCTATAGTTGTTAGTGGCCACCCTTCTAGTAGCCATATTTTTATTTTCAACTTTCCTTGCCACACTAAAAGCATGCTCTAGGGATTTAGGTTCCAAGAGATGCCCCTAATGTTGAATTCTCTCCTTTAAAGTACACATAAAGAGATGTAACAAATTATCCTCTGGAATGTTCTTTACTTTGAGAATCAACTTTTGAAATGGTTGAATGTGCTCCATAATTGGAGCTCTTTGCTAGAGATTTATGAATTGACTAAAGAATGTGTTACTCTTAATATCCTCGTAATGTGTTGTCAATCCATACATAAAAATGGACCAAGAGACAATATAATCCTTTTTTTCATTCACAAAGCCATTGGTACTAAACAAAATGATCAAGTTCTAAATACAAGGATGCAAGAGTTAACTTTTGTTAAGTTGTATCTTGGGTGTAGTGATGGGTCCCTATTTTGTCATATTTTTTACCATTTTTTTTCCTTTTTCCCTACATCCTTTTGCCATGATTTATCCTCATTATTGATCCTTTCCTTACCAGAGTTGGTACATTTTCACAAAGGTTCTATTTCTATCATTACTTGGCATTTCATTGAATTATGTTGATGCACTAGGAAGATTTCATATATTTTGTTTCTAACTTGTAGATTGAGAATGCTACATATTGTGCTACAGGTCATATGTTGCAGATCTAAGTTTCAACTTACCAACTCCTATTTCTAACTTAGGAACCATTTCCATACATCCACGAGTTCCATCCAATACATTTCATATGCTATGGATCCGAGAACTATGGTTCTTACACATCATATGCTACCGATCCATGAACTCTTATTGCCACATGTTCATTACTGCAAATCTGTGTGACACCTTTTCTACAAATCCATTGCTACAAAACTGTGAAGTAAAATGCAGGTTTTATGAACTCATATAGTTGTTGCAGAACCTGTGAAAATTGTGTTGGAGTGTCATAAACATGAAATTCCATTATGAAATAAATGATAATCATCAATTAGTTATTTGAAATCGTTGTTTTAGATATGTTGTTTGCTTTGCATACTAGATTCCAATTATATGCTTGTCATGCTTATGGAACCAACAACATATCACACTCATGAACAAAGGTCTTACTCTCCAAAATAAGTTTGCCATGCTTCTAGAACCATGTATCATATACATGAATCAACTTGGTTGAATCTAACTCTAAAAGGTGAAATATATGCAAATAATGTTGCAACGATTTCGTACTAGATTCCAATTATATGCTTTTCATGCTTCCAAACCAACGACATATCACACTCATGAATGAAGGTCTTACTCTCCAAAATAAGTTTGTCATGCTTCTAGAACCAACCATGTATCAGATACATGAATCAACTTGGTTGAATGTCAATCTGAAAAGTGAAATAGATGCAAAGAATGTTGAAATGATTTCGTTATTGGATTTCTTTTCCCAATTTGCAGTTTCTCCTCCAATCATTTCCATCCATTAAAATATCATTCTAGAAGATGGTTATTATTGATATTTCCATCCATAAAGTTATTCAAATTTGATTTTATTAAATTTATCATTTAAATTTATGGAGTTTCATTGCATATTAAATTTGTTATTCAAATAAAATTATTCAAATTTGATTTTATTAAATTTATCATTTAAATTTATGGAGTTTTATTGCATATTAAATTTGTTATTCAAATAAAATTATTCAAATTTGATTTTATTAAATTTATCATTTAAATTTATGGAGTTTCATTGTATATTAAATTTGTTATTCAAATTTGATTTATTAAATTTATTATTTAAATTTATGGAGTTTTATTGCATGTTAAATTTAAATTTGTTATTTAAATTTGTTGAGTTTCATTGCATATTAAATTTGTTATTCAAATAAAATTATTCAAATTTGATTTTATTAAATTTATCATTTAAATTTATGGAGTTTCATTGCATATTGAATTTGTTAAATCAAATTTATTATTTAAATTTATGGAGTTTTATTGCATATTAAATTTAAATTTGTTATTCAAATTTGTTGAGTGAAATTATAAAAATTCAAAACATTTTAAATATTTTAGAAATTATTGAAGGAACCTATATGAAGAACTTAATTTTAATGATTATTAAAATATTTTCTATTTTTTAAATTTTATTTTAAATGTGAATTTTGGATTCATTTACATCCAATAAGGAATCTTTTTAGCCAATGACTATGGACAAGTTTATAAAAAGATATTTTGTGGTAAACAACACCCCACACACATATATATAACTCAAGTTTATTTTATATTCTCTTGAATATATAATAAAAATATATTTAATTAGCATTTAATGTAATGGATTTAAAACTAGGGTTTCCACAGATTTATTTTCCCTAACAAATGTATGACATCACTTATGTGCGGATCTAGCCCCCTCTGAATTGATTTGATGGATGACAATGAGGAATTGTTGGATTTTACGGAGGACCCACTTCAAGGAATTAATATCTTCTCCTCGTCGGTCACTTTTAATGCCTCGATTCATGATGAACGCTCACACCTCCTTTACTCACTCCTCAACCATGGATGTGCATGTTCCCCTTCTTCTAGATCAAGTTCCACTTCTCCTCATCATTGTGATGGGACAACCTATCTTCCGCCCTTAGGTGATTTTATGTACCCACACTAGTCGTCATATCGTGCGCGATCTATCAAATCTATACCATTCTCCCTTATGGATGATCGATCTACTCTCCCCACAAACCCTCATGATGTTGATGTTGTTGTGGATCTCCAGTACCTACCACCTTCATCCTCTCAATTATTGGAGCCGATATCCACAACGCCAGATGGATTTATCAGTAATTTTCTCTTTGAAGATCTATTTCATGGGCACCTCCCAAGATCTCTATTCCCAGATCTACTGACATGGAGGAAAATATGAAGACTCGACGATGGCTTAAGTGGAAGGCATGTATCACTAGTTTGGTTCTCGGAGAAGGAATCCAACTTAACGATATTGCCAATATGCAGCATGAAACCCTAGTTGGTCATTTTTCCAGTAAGTGATTGTCAACAAACACCCTCCGACGATGATCCTCTCATAAATTTTATTCGCTCTTGCGTTACAAACAAAAAAATTTGGTTATTTCCAAGGGTTGGATGGCGTGGATCATTTGCTTGACATCATAGAATGACAAAATCCTCTTTGGCCGATGGTATTTTGGAGTTCAAGCCCTTTTCTTGAAGCGACAATTAGTTGAATTTGATGCAACCATAGAACGTTTGGAAATCACCTCGGTCTAGTTTCACCTCCTAGACCTACCCCTCATCTTCTGGTCTGATGAGGTGTTCATGGAAATTGGAAACTCGATTGGTTTCTTCTATGAATAAGATCAGTCCTTTCTCTCATCTGGATATATGGGTATGCTAGAATTCTGGTGGGTCTCAAGCTCACTTAAGGATTGGTAGAGAATATCTCCATATACTTTAATGGCTCCTCCATTAATCAGACCCTCAACTACGAAGATATTCTCTTTAAGTGCGGGTGATGCCACATCTATGGACATATACCAAGGGACTATACAAAAGAAGAGAATCGATTTCGATGGGTTATAAGGATCTCAGGGGCCCCGGAAGTGGTCATAAAAAATTCTTAGGATGATCGAAAGGGATTTTTTCCGAAGCAACACACCTATCCTATGAAGACTACGGTTCTCCCTCTCCATGTGAGAAGACCAACATCTCCTACCTCCATCGCTCTTCTAGAGGACCAGACAGGTAAGACTTATTCTCTTCCCCCTACTCACCTTTTGGATTCAAATTTTTGTTCTTATAGTGGTCTGCGGGACAGAACAATCTTCTGAGATCAGTGGAATTTCAGATACCTCCTTTCTTTTGGGGTTGTTGGGAATATTTGGCTCACATGTTAACCCTTTAATTCCTATTATCCCTTCTTAACCATTGACCCTTCCTCCACCCCCCCCCCNCCTCTCCATTTACCTCCCATGCCCCCCCACCTCCTCCCCCAAAGTACAACCTTTTTCCCTTTCCCATCCCCATTCCTCATCCTTTCATGCTCTGCTGGGAGGCATGGGGTCCTTTGGGGAACTGGACCAAAAACCCTCTCAGAGGGGATGAAATTTTTACATCTCAATATCCCCAAAACAAGAATCTTCTAAAGTTCGCGTTGATAGACATAAATCTCTCATTGGGGCCGTTAGAGCATCATCCCCTGGCCTAGTTGAAAAATGATTATTCTTTCTCATAATTTTCATGGGCTAGCCAACCCTACAAAAAAGTTATCCATAAAGAATTTCATTGATCTACACTCTCCTTCTATACTCCTCTTTCAGGTATCTTTGATCCTCAGATCTAAGTTCGTGGAATCCTTCTCTACCACCTTTCCATATTGGGACTTCCTTTCTCTGGACACCAATGGAAAATCTAGCGGTATACTCATTGGGTGAAAGAAAAACTCTCTAAATTAGCTAAATTTTGACTTCCTTTACATTAATATAGATGACCCTTACTTAGAGAGAAAGGAATTCTGGAAAAATTTCTTCCTTTCCTCTATGATTGCTCAGGATCATGTCCTCATTAGAGAGGACCTAAATTTCACTTTAGAAGACTGTGAAATTTGGGGTTCTTCAGCACATAATGACCCTCTATCTGAATTTTTCATTCAGAAGTTGGATGAAGCTAGATTATTTGAAATTCGGCCCACAAAATACACCCCCACTTGAAGGAACATGCGCTCAGGGAATGATAGGGTTAAAAAACATCTAAACAAATTTCCTTGTCAGAACCCCTATTACTTGGAAAGCTTCATACTAGAAAGTGGGTGGCCCCTGGTGGGATTTCTGATCACAACCCTATTATTTTGGAGATAGACCAAAAAAGGAAAAAATCCCCCAGTCCGTTCAAATTCAATCCTTAGTGGCTCAAATCATAGTTGTACATTAAAGCCATCAAAGGGAATTCCCCCCCCCCCTACAATCCACATGTTCCAGAATCCCTAACCATTCAATTTATGGAAAACCTAAAAAAGGAAAAAGATATCTCTATCTCTTGGAATAAGAAGAAAAAGAAAGTGGAGGCCATATCCTTATTTGAAATTGAAGAAAAGATGAAGGTTTGGAAGGAAAAATAAGCTTATGATCCCCCTCAACTGAGATGAAAGAGGAGTACAAGCTCTTGGACCTCAATAGGAGAAAAATCCTATTAAATAAAGAAAAATAATGGAAAATGAGAAGTATATCCCTTTGGCTACAAGTTGGGGATGAAAACACTAAATTTTTCCACCACTTTGCAAATGGAAGGAAACTTTCCAATACAATTTGGTTTATTGACAGAATCAAGGATGGCTCTAAAGCTTATTCATTTGAAGACATAGCTCAGGAAGGAATAACACATTTCAAATCCCTATTCAAAATTGACTCCAGGGCCAATATCGACTCTATTATTAGGGTTGTGGGGCTCTTCCCCATGTTCATAAGACCATAGGATAATAATAGTCTTACGGAGGATATCTCCATGGAGGAAATCAAGAAAACACTCCATGGTTTTCACAAGGATAAAATCTCGGGACCAGATGGATTCTCAATTGAGTTCTACACAGGATGCTCTGAGTTCACTGGAGAAGACCTCATGAACCTAGTGAAATACACCATGACTACAAGTAAGATTAATGCTCCCTTCAATGCCACTTTTATTGCTCTCATTCCAAAGGTGGGAATCCAACCAAATCTAATCAATTAAGACCCATCTCCCTCTGTAAAAACATTTACAAAATTATATCCAAGATAATTTCTCATAGAATAAAATACCATCTGAGTGATAATATATCTACAGAGCAATTTAGGTTTCAATAGGGAAGGAAAATTCACCAGGAAATTGGCATTGCTTAGGAAGGTCTACACTCTATTCATATGCAGGGGTAAAGGGATATCACTTACAAAGTAGACCTCTCAAAAGCTTTTGATAGGGTTAACTGACTTTATATTAGACTTCTCTTGATTCACCTGGGTTTCTCCCCCTCCTTTGTTTCATGGGTTATGAATTGCATATCAACCACCTCATTTTCTCTTCTTATGAATGTCTCAGCCACCCCTTTCTTCAAGGTTGAACGTGGGCTTAGAAAGAGATTCCCACTATCCCCACTTCCATTTTTGTTGGTAGTAGAAAGCCTCAGCCGATTGATACATAAAGAAACCTCCTTAGCTGATATGAAAGGTATTAAGATCAACACGAATTGTACTCTAACAAATATCCTTTTGTTGATGACATACTCATATTCTGTGAAGGAAATCTCTTCTGCATTTCCAAGCTCAAGGAGACCATCCAATCCTTCTACACTGATACAGGCATGCAAGTCAATATGGATAAATATTCTTTATATACTTGTGGGTGACATATCTTGAGAATCAACACATCTCCAAAATTCTTGGCACTGAGGGCGATATCCATAATGATATTATAAAATACCTGGGTTTCACCCTCAAAGAAAACAACTATGGCAGCCAAAAATGTTTGGGGGCTCATCAAAATATTTGACCTCTACTCTCGCATCCTTAAGGAAACATATTTTCCTTCAGAGTTTGTCATTGATTGGATCATATGGCCACCAGAATACTCAAAAAATGGTTCCATGGTTTGGAAGGTGACTGTCAATGCTTTCCCCCTAATTGGTAACTAGCTTATCTAGAAAATTGGTCATGGTGATGATATTCTTATGGGGAAATACCCCTGGATAGAGAGCAAGGGGAAAGCTATTCTTCAAAAGCCACTTATTCAAGCTTTAAAAAATCAAGGAATCTGTTATCTTCAACAAGCCTCCCAACATGATTTCATGACAGGCACTACTAATTGGCTTAGCTGGTAGGAGATTGTTCTTGATGCAACACATACTCCAGCTTGTATGGAATACACAACCTCTGTATCCTCCACCTTGGTCCATCTTTATGATAAAAGGGATTCCTTAATTTGGTCTTTCAATACCTCGGGGGGATATGTTCCCAAACATGGGTATTCAACTTTGATCCTTGAGCATATTGATGATCCAACCCCGTGGTGGGGGAAGATTTTCTAGAAATTGAAGTTTCCAACAAAATAAAATTTTTATGTGGCTCCTTCTCACACATAGAGCTACAACCCGGGAAAATATTCAAAAAGGGAGTTTTATAGGCCCTTTCCATTGTGCTCTTTGAAAGAAAGAAAATGAAACAAGCCAACATCATTTTCTACACTTCTCCTTATCCCATGTTGTATGGAATGAACTTCAGAATTCTCTTGGATCTCCAGCACAATGGGTAGGGGATTCAGTAGAACAAGACTTGCAGTCTTGGATTGCCTCACCATATTCTGATCCCATAAAATCCCTCACTCTTCTATCGACCGGGGGAATCTAGATAGCCAGGAACCACACAATATTTGATGGATTAAATCCCTCCTCCTCCTGATCTGCTATATATTCTCTGACTATTCTGGAATATTTTCCACAAATCACCGTTCTCCCCTCAGTGAAAAATCCCCCCCTTGGGATTTCTTTGATGGAGCCACCTAGGTATCTCCCTCCACTAGAGCCACGAGAGGAATTCTTCACTCTAATGTCTCCACCTCCACTTCCTTTGCTGAAAATATGGGAGATACAACAAATAGTTTCAACAAATTCATGGTAGTAAAACTGCTATTAATTCTTGCAAAAGAAAAAGGGATCTCTCACATAAACATTTATGGAGACTCTATGCTTGTTATCAAATGCTTGAATGGAATCCAGTCTCTACACTCTTACACTTTGCAACCACTGTTGGATGATATCATAAGACTCCTTCAGACCTTCTCACATTTCACTTTTTCACATGTCTATAGGACCTGGAGCAAAGAAGAGGACTGACTCTCAAAAGTTGGAATGACACTGGACCAACGATGTTGGAAAGTTTGGGAAAAGAGCCTGTGTGGCTCCTTGGAACTTCTTCACGACCCTTGGACCATCAAAATTATTGAAGGAACTTAATTTTAATGATTATTAATTTTTTTTTTTTTTAGTTTAAATGTGAATTTTGGATTCATTTACATCTAATAAGGAATCATTTTAGCCAATGACTATGGATAAGTTTATAAAAAGATATTTTGTGGTAAACAACACCACACATACATATATATAACTCAAGTTTATTTCATATTTTCTTGAATATACACTAAAAATATATTTAATTAGCATTTAATGTAATGGATTTAAAACTAGGGTTTCCACAGATTTATTTTCCCTAACGAATGTATGACATCACTTATGTGTAGATCTAGCCCCCTCTGAATTGATTTGATGGATGACAATGAGGAATTGTTGGATTTTACGAAGGACCCACTTCAAGGAATTAATATCTTCTCCTCGTCGGTCACTTTTTATGCCTTGATTCATGATGAATGCTCACACCTCCTTTACTCACTCCTCAACCATGGATGTGCGTGTTCCCCTTCTTCTAGATCAAGTTCCACTTCTCCTCATCATTGTGATGGGACATCCTATCTTCCGTCCTTAGGTGATTTTATGTACCCACACTAGTCGTCATATCGTGCGTGATCTATCAAATCTATACCATTCTCCCTTGTGGATGATCGATCTACTCTCCCCACAAACCCTCATGATGTCGATGTTGTTGTGGATCTCCAGTACCTACCACCTTCATCCTCTCAATTATTGGAGCCGATATCCACAACGCCAGATGGATTTATCAGTAATTTTCTCTTTGAAGATCTATTTCATGGGCACCTCCCAAGATCTTTGTCCCCAACAACCTCTATTCCCAGATCTACTAACATGGATGAAAATATGAGGACTCGACGATGGATTAAGTGGAAGGCATTTATCACTAGTTTGGTTCTCGGAGAAGGAATCCAACTTAACGATATTGCCAATATGCAATAGGAAACCGTAGTTGGTCATTTTTCTAGTAAGTGATTGTCAACAAACACCCTCCGACGATGGTCCTCTCATAATTTTTCTTCTCTCTTGTGTTACAAACAAAAAAATTTGGTTATTTCCAAGGGTTGGATGGTGTGGATCATTTTCTCGACATCATACAATGACAAAATCCTCTTTGGTCGATGGTATTTTGGAGTTCAAGCCCCTTTCTTGAAGTGATGGTTAGTTGAATTTGATGTAACCATAGAACATTTGGAAATCACCTCGGTCTAGTTTCACCTCCTAGACCTACCCCTCATCTTCTGGTCTGATGAGGTGTTCATGGAAATTGGAAACTCGATTGGTTTCTTCTATGAATAAGATTGGTCCTTTCTCTCATCCAAATATATGGGTATGATAGAATTCTAGTGGGTCTCAAGCTCACTTAAGGATTGGTAGAGAATATCTCCATATACTTTAATGGCTCCTCCATTAATCAGACCCTCAGCTACGAAGGTATTCCCTTTAAGTGCAGGTGATGCCACATCTATGGACATATACCAAAGGACTATACAAAAGCAGAGAATCGATTTCGATGGGTTATAAGGATCTCAGGGGGCTCAGAAGTGGTCATAAAAATTTCTCTGGATGATCGAAAGGGAATTTTTCCGAAGCAACACACCTCTCCTATGAAGACTATGGTTCTCCCTCTCCATGTGAGCACACCAATACCTCCTACCTCCATCGCTCTTCTAGAGGACCAGCTAGGTAAGACTTATTTTGTTCCCCCTACTCACCTTTTGGATTCAAATTTTTGTTCTTATAGTGGCCCGCGGGACAGAACAATCTTCTGAGATCAGTGGAATTTCAGATACCTCCTTTCTTTTGGGGTTGTTGGGAATATTTGGCTCACATGTTAACCCTTTAATTCCTATTATCCCTTCTTACCCCATTGACCCTTCCTCCACCCCCCTCCCTCCCGCAACCTCTCCATCTCCCTCCCATGCCGCCCCCCCCGCCTCCTCCCCCTCTCACTCCCCCAAAGTAAAACCTTTTTTCCCTTTCCCATCCCCATTCCTCATCCTTTCATGCTCTGCTGGGAGGCATGGGATCCTTTGGGGAACAGGACCAAAAACCCTCTCAGAGGGGATGAAAGTTTTACATCTCAATATCCACAAAACAAGCATCTTCTAAAGTTTGCGTTGACAGACATAAATCTCTCGTTGGGGCCCTTAGAGCATCATCCCCTAGCCTAGTTGAAAAATGATTATTCTTTCTCATAATTTTCATGGGCTAGCCAACCCTGCAAAAAAGTTATCCATAAAGCATTTCATTGATCTACACTCTCCCTCTATACTCCTCTTTCAGGTATCTTTGATCCTCAGATCTAAGTTTGTGGAATCCTTCTCTACCACCTTTCCATATTGGGAATTCCTTTCTCTGGACACCAATGGAAAATCTAGCGGTATACTCATTGGGTGAAAGAAAAACTCTCTAAATTAGCTAAATTTTGACTTCCTTTACATTAATATACATGACCCTTACTGAGAGAGAAAGGAATTTTGGAAAAATTTCTTCCTTTCCTCTATGATTGCTCAGGATCATGTCCTCATTAGAGAAGACCTAAATTTCACTTTAGAAGACTGTGAAATTTGGGGTTCTTCAACACATAATGACCCTCTATTTGAATTTTTCATTCAAAAGTTGGATGAAGCTAGATTATTTGAAATTCGGCCCACAAAATACACCCCCACTTGAAGGAACATGCGCTCAGGGAATGATAGGGTTAAAAAACATCTAAACAAATTTCCTTGTCAGAACCCCTATTACTTGGAAAGCTTCATACTAGAAAGTGGGTGGCCCCTGGTAGGATTTCTGATCACAACCCTATTATTTTGGAGATAGACCAAAAAAGGAAAAAATCCCCCAGTCCGTTCAAATTCAATCCTTAGTGGCTCGAATCATAGTTGTACATTAAAGCCATCAAAGGGAATTGTTCCCCCTGCAATCCACATGTTCCAGAATCCCTAACCATTCAATTTATGGAAAACCTAAAAAAGGAAAAAGAGATCTCCATCTCTTGGAATAAGAAGAAAAAGAAAGTGGAGGCCATATCCTTATTTTAAATTGAAGAAAATATGAAGGTTTGGAAGGAAAAAGAAGCTTATGATCCCCCTCAACTGAGACGAAAGAGGAGTACAAGCTCTTGGACCTCAATAGGAGAAAAATCCTATTAAATAAAGAAAAAGATTGGAAAATGAGAAGTATATCCCTTTGGCTACAAGTTGGGGATGAAAACACTAAATTTTTCCACCACTTTGCAAATGGAAGGAAACTTTCCAATACAATTTGGTTTATTGATAGATTCAAGGATGGCTCTAAATCTTCTTCATTTTAAGACATAGCTCAGGAAGGAATAACACATTTCAAATCCCTATTCAAAATTGACTCCAGGGCCAATATCGACTCTATTATTAGGGTTGTGGGGCTCTTCCCCATGTTCATAAGACCATAGGATAATAATAGTCTTACGAAGGATATCTCCATGGAGGAAATCAAGAAAACACTCCATGGTTTTCACAAGGATAAAATCTCGGGACCAGATGGATTCTCAATTGAGTTCTACACAGGATGCTCTGAGTTCACTGGAGAAGACCTCCTGAACCTAGTGAAATACACCAGGACTACAAGGAAGATTAATGCTCCCTTCAATGCCACTTTTATTGCTCTCATTCCAATGGGGGGAATCCAACCAAATCTGATCAATTAAGACCCATATCCCTCTGTAAAAACATTTACAAAATTATATCCAAGATAATTTCTCATAGAATAAAATACCATCTGAGTGATAATATATCTACAGATCAATTTAGGTTTCAATAGGGAAGGAAAATTCACCAGGAAATTGGCATTGCTTAGGAAGGTCTACACTCTATTCATATGTAGAGGTAAAGAGATATCACTTACAAAGTAGACCTCTCAAAAGCTTTTGATACGGTCAACTGACTTTATATTAGACTTCTCTTGATTCACCTGAGTTTCTCCCCCTCCTTTGTTTCATGGGTTATGAATTGCATATCAACCACCTCATTTTCTCTTCTTATGAATGTCTCAGCCACCCCTTTCTTCAAGGTTGAATGTGGGCTTAGAAAGAGATTCCCAATATCCCCACTTCCATTTTTGTTGGTAGTAGAAAGCCTCAGCCGATTGATACATAAAGAAACCTCCTTAGCTGATATGAAAGGTATTAAGATCAACACGAATTGTACTCTAACAAATATCCTTTTGTTGATGACATACTCATATTCTGTGAAGGAAATCTCTTCTGCATTTCCAAGCTCAAGGAGACCATCCAATCCTTCTACATTGATACAGGCATGCAAGTCAATATGGATAAATATTCTTTATATACTTGTGGGTGACAGATCTTGAGAATCAACACATCTCAAAAATTCTTGGCACTGAGGGCAATATCAATAATGATATTATAAAATACCTGGGTTTCACCCTCAAAGAAAACAACTACAACAAAAAGTATTGGCAATGGCTATGTGCAAAGGTGGAAAAGAGACTACACCCATGATAAAACATATGGCTTTATAGAGTGGGATGACTAGTGTTGGTAAAATTAGTTTTGGAAGCTATCTCGGTTTTCTGGACCTCTCTAGCCTGGGTACCAAAAGGTATCCTCGAGAAAATCAACCAACTCTAATATCGCTTCTTATGGTTAGGATCTGAAGAGAGAAAATACCTAGTTTTATCCTCCTCGAAGTGAATCTGAATTCTAAAATATTATGGGGGATGGGGGCTGAAAAACATCCACCTCTTCGCACAAGCTATGGCAGCCAAAAATGTTTGGGGGCTCATCAAAATATTTGACCTCTACTCTTGCATCCTTAAGGAAACATATTTTCCTTCAGAGTTTGTCATTGATTGGATCACAAGGCCACCAGAATACTCAAAAAATGGTTCCATGGTTTGGAAGGTGACTGTCAATGCTTTTCCCCTAATTGGTAACTAGCTTATCTAGAAAATTGGTCATGGTGATGATATTCTTATAGGGAAATACACTTGGATAGAGAGCAAGGGGAAAGATATTCTTCCAAATCCACTTATTCAAGCTTTAAAAAATCAAGGAATCTGTTATCTTCAACAAGCCTCCCAACATGATTTCATGACAGGCACTACTCATTGGCTTAGCTGGTAGGAGATTGTTCTTGATGCAACACATGATCCATCTTGGATGGAATACACAACCTCCCTATCCTCCACCTTGGTCCATCTTTATGATAAAAGGGATTCCTTAATTTGGTCTTTCAATACCTCGGGGGATATGTTCCCAAACATGGGTATTCAACTTTGATCCTTGAGCATATTGATGATCCAACCCCGTGGTGGGGGAAGATTATCTAGAAATTGAAGTTTCCAACAAAATAATTTTTTTATGTGGCTCCTTCTCACACACAGAGCTCCAACCCGGGAAAATATTCAAAAAGGGAGTTTTATAGGCCCTTGCCATTGTGCTCTTTGAAAGAAAGAAAATGAAACAAGCCAACATCATTTTCTACACTTCTCCTTATCCCATGTTGTATGGAACAAACTTCAGAATTCTCTTGGATCTCCAGCACGATGGGTAGGGGATTCAGTAGAACAAGACTTGCAGTCTTGGATTGCCTCACCAGATTCTGATCCCATAAAATCCCTCACTCTTCTATCGACCCGGGGAATCTATATAGCCAACAACCACACAATATTTGATGGATTAAATCCCTCCTCTTCCTGATCTTCTATATATTCTCTGACTACTCTGGAATATTTTCCACAAATCACCCC
>ML778535.1:442354-554504 GCA_009831015.1 Picea engelmannii | reverse complement strand
CTTTGTGCTACGGGGCTTTCTTCAAGGGTTGACATCAATGACAACCAACCTTAATCAACACTAGTAAGTTAAAAATGAGTTAACCAAATAAAATCTATACCCCATGCATTTCAATGGTGGGTTAAACATAGGTTAAGGATATTTATATTATAATTTTTCTTAAATAAACACTTTTAACTATGATAAGGAAATGATATTTAATTAATATATATTCTACAATGTTGTATTGAAACATCCTTCAAAGAAGTCTAGGATGAAATTCAATATCATGTGTACATAATTATGACGAGGGTATTATTAGATCCTATATGGAGAAATGGAATTAGTTTGATCAAGAGCATTTAGACATGCTTGATCACTAATTTGGTGGGTAAATTTAAAATATTTTTTTTGCATTGTGAAATTTCTCTTGATGGAATTTACAAGAGCGTACTCACTGAGAATGTTTTTTCTAAAAACAATATTTTTTAAACAAGTTGTAAACTTGGGTAGTTGCATGGCATCAATATTCCCTCTCTTATTAGTACTCTTTGCTAAAACACTCCCTCACATAATACATGCACTAATTCTAAGTCTGTCAAACACAAAAAAGTATGATGATGTTGAATTCATGCATCATAAAAAGTCTGTTGAAGGTATGATAGGTGCCCAAACAAATTTGATCATTGAATTGACAAGTATTGATAAATTTTATGTCATCACTATTGCATGTGATTGGATCGTGACATCACTATTATATGCAATTGGCAAGTATAAATAAATTATCTATCATTGTACTTTATCAATTTCCATCATAATTTGATGGAATAAGATTTGGTTTGTCTATTTGGTTGAAAGGTTTAAGAAAGAATCTTAAACAGTAAATTTTATGCACCAAAACACCCAAATAGCATAAAATGAGAAAGAGAGGTAACTTCATTACTTGAGAATGAGTGAGAAGAATAAATGAGAAGCATCTTCGAGGGGACAACCTTCTTTTACAATATAATAAATGTACAAGATGAAATACTTTCTAAAACTAGGTCTATTTGGTGTGTGTGTGTGGGGGGGGGGGAGGTTACAATTAGAATTAAATGTTCTAGTCAACCAATAAGGACAACACTAATATAACAATTTAGAAATTTAATAACTCAATATTTAGGGCTTAACATGCTCCTACCCTTCAAACAAGTGTTTCCCTCAACACTTAATTAGTTGTGGATGTTTTTGCATGAAGAACTCATCTTTCCATGTTACCTCTTCTACTGGTTGGCTCTTCCACTTGATGAGGTACTCAATAATTGCTTGATTTCATAGTTTCTTGATCCTTGTTTCAAGGGTTATTTCTGGTTCTAGTATGATTTTCCCTTCTTCATCAATCTCTAGTAAAATAGTCTAAACTTGGATCTTATTGTCAAATACCTTATTTAATAAAGAAACATGAAATATTGGATGTACACATGAATATGGAGGTAACTCCAATTTGTAATCCATACTTCCAATCCTTCACAACACTTTATAGAAACCATAGTACTTTGGTGCTAATTTATTATCCTTCTTTCATTGCTTGAGGGACATGTGATTGTATGGGTGTAGCCTTACAAATACCCAATCCCCCACTTTCAATTCCCTTTCACTATGATGTTGATCTACTTCTTGTCTCATCCTATTTTGTGCTATAGAAAAGTTGTCCTTCAATAGTTGGAGAACCTATTGTTGGTGCTCTATGCAGTCCTACACTTATTGCACCTTTTCTTTCCCTCTGGAGGATGATTTGATGGATGGAGGATGATAGCCATAATGTGACATAAATGGGGACAATTTTGACAAAGTATGAAAGGACGTTTTGTACTACCATTATGCCAAGTGCAACCACTTGACCCATTATGCTTGGTTATCATATGCAAAGCAACATAGATACCCTTCTAGACATTTATTCACAATTTCAGTTTACCCATTGGATTGAGGATGGTAAGAGGAGCTATCCAATTGAGTACCCAAACAAAAAAATTATTCAGTCCAAAAATTACAAGTAAAAATTGGATCTCTATCACTAACAATAATCTTGGAGATTCCTGTAGCTTCTAAACTATTTCCATGAATTTTGTAGCTATTGTACTTTCTTTAAAAGGATGAGAAAGAGATAAAAAATAGGCATACTTTGTGAGTTGATCCACCACTACCATGATGCCATTCATTCCTTTGGACTTAGGTAGACTTGTAATAAAACCCATTAATACCTCTTCCCGACATTGACTTGGTATGGATAATGGTTGTGGGAGACCTAGGGTCTTGGTTGTCTCTCCCTTATTTGGTTGGCAAACAAAACATTCAACCACAAAATTTTGAACATTAGTTTTAAGGCCTTCCCAGAAAAAATCCTTCTTGATCTTATGGTAAGTTTTCAAGAGCCATGAATGTCCTCCTATAGGAGAAGTGTGTAGTTACAAAAGGACCTTTTGTTTGAGTTGGGAATTCTTATATAAATATAGGCAATCCCAATACCATAGTGAAACATTCTTCCACATAAATTTATATATTGCACTCGGTTCCTCTTGTAGTTATTTAATGATCTTTCATACCTTCTTATCTTGCTTCCATTCTATCATTGCTTCTTCCACTTAATCATATTGGAGAATGGAAATAGCACAAAGTAATCCCTCCATGTCTTATTTTTTCCTTGAAAGTGCATACACTACCTCATTGTGTTTTTCTTTTTTTGTAGATAATTTCAAATTCATAACCTAGCATCCTTGTAACCCATTTTTGTTTCTCTTTTGAAGATAATTGTTGTTCCAAGAAGTACTTAAAACTATCATGATATGATTTTACCTTGAATTTTCTTCCTATTAGGTAAGGGAATCATTTCTTAACTACATTGAATATGACTCACATTTTCTTTTCATAAATGGGTTTGAGTAAGTTATTTCCTTTAATATGGTAGCTTTCAGAGGAAACATGCCTTCCTTCTTGCATTAAAATTGCACCAATACCATGCCCTGAGGCATAACATTCCACAATAAAGGTTTTTGTGAAGTCAAGCATGGCCAACATAGGAGTTGTACACATTGCCTCAAGTTTTTCAAAAGATTTGGTTTTTATTAAGTCCAATAAAATGAATCATTTTTTATAATGTTGTTAGAGGTGTTGTTATTTTACCATAATTCTCGAAAAACTTTCAGTAATATCCCATCAATCCTAAGAATCCTCTAATATTCTTCAAGGTTTTGTGAATTGGCCAATCCATCATAGCTTTGATTTTTTTGGGGCCCACTTTGACAGCTTCATGAGATACAATCTGACCCAAATATTCAATTTCATGAACCCAAAAGGAGCACATGGAATGGTTTGCATATAATTTTTGATCTTCCTATAGTTTTAAGACCATGCTTTTCCCAAGATTTGATGTAGATTAGTATCTCATCAAAAAATACGAACTCAAATTCTCTGAGGAAGGGTTTGAAAATAGAATTCATCAAGCTTTGAAATGTGGAATGTGCATTAGTAAGGCCAAATGACATCTCCAAAGAATCATAATGAACTTTATGTGTTCTAAAGGTTATTTTGGGGATTTCTTATTGCCTCATTCTAATTTGACAATATCTAGAATAGAGATACAACTTTGGAAAGAAAAATGTTCCTTGCAATTCACCTAATAATTCATTAATGACTAGAATAGGAAACTTATCTTTAATGGTCAATTTGTTGATCTCTCTATAATATGGACACATACACCATGAACCTTCGCTTTTGTAAACCATCACTACTAGTGAAGAGAAAGCACTCTAGCTACATTGAATGATGCCAACCTCTAACATTTCTTCAACCATATGGTCAATCTCTCTCTTTTGTGCATATGGGTACCTGTAAGGTATGATGTTATGTGGTACACTTCATGATTGCAAATGAATAACATGGTCATGATCCCAAGCAGGTGGGAGACCTTTGGGATATGTCCAAATAACTTGGAATTATTGTCGATAACTTTTTGGAGATCCATGGGAATAGAGGGTCTAGATGTTTGAACATATAGTGAGCACAATGATGGTCCTTTAAGGATTGTCATATTAGCCCGTTCTTGCAACATTTTTTTACAAAGGTCTAATAATGATTAATAATGATCACTACAATTATCTTTTTTTTTTTAAATAATTTTTAGGAGGGAATTTAAAGGCCCATCTCCATATATAGAATTTTTCATTGTATTGAGTTTCTAACACTAGCATATGATTGTCACTATATTTTTGGATTTACGGTGAATTTTTTTTACCATTACTATTGAGATAAAGGGAAACATGTGGTGATTGCCGCAAAAAATTACATGCACATGACCTAGAGATGCCTTATGGAAAGTTAAATGGTTATGGGAAGGCTAGGGGAAGTGTTTAATGAGATGCAAAGGTAACATAGTGTATTTGATGGTTGGGGTTGGAGGTGGTATATTAGGTGTTAGGGGGTTAAATGGTTGTGTGCTTAGTATATTCAAGGTTATATTTTAGAGTTAATAATGTGTTAATTCATTAACACGTTAATGGCTATTTTGTGTGTAATAGTCTTATCCAACATAGTTGGTAAGGAGGGTGTTACTTTCTAGGGTTCTCTTTTTTCATCAAATAATAACTCAACCATATTTAAAGATTTAAGTTAATTCAACAATGAAATAACACTATAATTAATGAAACATCAAGTGTTTGTAAATCCTTGGCATTGCCAATGACCAACCCTGGGTCCAAGCTAGTGCTTCAAAAACAAATTACATGACATTTTATTCAATTCTACCATGTATCCTATTTTATTAAGATAACTAACCAAGGGATGTCAAAAGATGCATTTGTTTGTCAAAATACATTTTTTCTTATTGGCTAGAATTCGCCACATGGTTTTAGAAATATTATTTTTTTATTGTAGACAAGGTACATGGGTCAACTAATTGAAAATAATTTCGCTGGAAAATTTAAAAGTAAGACAATTTTAAGGCAAAAATATGAGTTAACTAGTTGAAACATTTAGCCCAAGTATGAGTCAACTAGCCAATTTTTTAAAGTTAACTAGTTAAAATCTGTAGCCCAAGTATGTTAAGGTGGGTTAAACATAGGTTACGTATCTTGATATTATAAATTTCCTTAAATAAACAATTTGAACTATGATAATGAAAAAATAATAATTAATATATCTTCTACAATATCGTATTGAAACATCCTTCGAAGACTGGTGTCTAGAATGAAATTTAATATCATGTCTACACAATTATTACGAGGGTAGCATTACATCCTAGGTGGAGGAATGCAATTAGTCTAATCAATATAATTTAGACATGCTTGATCATTGATTTGGTGGGTAAATTTAAAATATTTCACTTGCATTGTGAAATTTCTCTTGATGGAATTGACGACAGAGTATATACTGAGAATCTTTTTCTAAAAACATTTTTTTCTAAACAAGCTATAAGCTTAAATAATGGCATGGAATCTCACTTAAGCAATTACTCCCTCTCTTTTTTTGTACTCTTTTCTAAAACACTCCCTCATGGGATCCATGCACTAATGCTAAGTCCATCAAACACATAAAAGTATGTTGATGTTGAATTCATGCATCATAGAAAAGTGTGTTGAAGGTATGATAGGTATCCAAACAAATTCGATCACTGAATTTGTAAATATTGATAAATTGTATGTCATCACTATTGTATGGAATTGGCAAGTATAGATAAATTCTCTGTCAATGTACTTTATCAAATCCAATCATAATATGATGGAATAAGATTTGAATTTCCTACTTCGGCTAAAAGATTTAAAGAAAGAATCTGAAATAGTAAATGTTATTCACAAAAACACCCAAATAGCATAAAAAGATAAATAAAAGTAACTCCACACCTTGAGAATGAGAGAGAAGAATGAATGAGAATCCTCTTAGAGGGGGCAACCTCATTTTACAATATAACAAATTTACAAGATTAGATGATTTCTAAAACAAGGTCTCTCTGGTATATATAAGAGACAAAGGGTACAATTACAATTACAAGGTCTAGTCAACCAATAAGGACAACACTAATATAACAATATAATTGTAATAACTCAATATCTAGGGATTAACATGCCCCTCCCCTTCAAACAAGTGTTTCGCTCAACACTTGATTAGTTGTGGATGTTTTTGCATGAAGAACACATCTTCCCATATTACCGCTTGTACTGATAGGTTCTTCCACTTGATGAGGTATTCAATAATTGCTTGATTTCGTAGTTGCTTGATTCTTGTTTCAAGAATTATTTCTAGTTCGAGTATGATTTTCCCTTCTCCATTAATCTATGGTAAAATAGTCTAAACTGGGATCTTGTCACTAATTACCTTCTTTAAGAAAGAAACATGGAAGATTGGATGTACATGTGAAGATGGAGGCAAATCCGACTTGTAATCCATACTTCCAATCATTTGCAACACCTTATACAGACAATGGTACTTGGGCCATGATTTATTTTCCTTCTTTTGTTTCTTGAGGGGCATTTGTTTGTATGGTGTAGCCTTAGAAATAACCAATCCCCCACTTCAAATTCCCTTTCACTGCAATGTTGATCTACTTGGTGTTTCATCCTATTTTTGTGATGTATCCAAGTTGTCCCAATAGTTGGAGAACCTCTTATTGGTCCTCTATGTGGTTTTTCACTGCTTGAACCTTCTCTTTCCCTCTCAATGGTGATGTGATTTGTGGAGGATGATAACCATAAAGTGCCATAAATGGGGACATTTTTTATGAAGTATGTAAAGATGTGTTGTACCACCATTCTATCAAGGGAAACCACTTGATCCATTGTGTTTTTTTTTATCAAATTCAAAGCAATGAACATAAATTTCTAGATATTTATTTACAACTTCAGTTTTCCCATTAGATTGAGGATGGTAAGTGGAGTTGTGAGTCAATTGAGTATCCAAACAAGAAAATAATTTAGTTCAAAAATTACTAGTGAAAATTGGATATATATCACTAACAATAATCTTTGGGATTCCATGTATCTTCTAAATTATTTCAATGAATGTTGTAGCTACAATAATTGCCTCAAAAGGCTGAGAAAGAGAAAAAAAATGGCATACTTTGTGAGTTTATCCAACACTACCATGGTGACATTATTTCCTTTGGAATTGGGTAGACCTATAACAAAATACATTGATACCTCTTCCCAACGTTGAATTGGTATGGCTAATGTTTGTAGGATACCTAGGGTCTTGATTGTCTCTACCTTATTCTATTGGAAAACAAAACATTTAGCCACAAAATTTTGAACATTAGTTTTAAGACATTCCTAGAAAAAATTCTTCTTGATCTCGTGGTAAGCTTTGAGGAACCCTAAATGTCCTCCTATAGGAGAAGTTTGAAATTCCAAAAGGACCTTCTGTTTGAGTTGGGAATTCTTACATAAATATAGGAAATCTCGATACCACAATGAATCATTTTCCCACATAAATTTATATAATGCACTTGGGTCCTCCTATATTCATTGATGATCCTTCATAGTTTTTTATCTTTATTCCATTCTATCCTTGCTTCTTCCACCCAATAATATTGTAGAATGGAAATAGTACAAAGTAAACCCTATGTGTCTTTTTATTTCATTTTTTTTTGTACTGGCGGAATCAACAACTTGGGCGGTTCTTGTACTGGCGTGACATGGGGTCGATTCCCATCTTCTACCACTATAACCTCTAGGTGTGTCCACACAACCCACAAGCATGGGGAACGGGTAAATCAGGGTGAGAATTGAACTTGAGACCTCCTTTACATATTTCCTTCCATTTACATGACAATTTCCAGTCGGTGTACACCCCTACGGGCTTAAAATTTTGAAGGACATGGGGGTGGGCTTTGATCTACTTATGTGTGCACATGTCACGATACCATTTAATATAATATCTCTGGGTGCAACCACACATTTGACCACTACCTCAAGGTTCCCCATGGCTCTAGGTAAATGCCTCATGGGAATTGAACCTTGCCCAACAATGAAAAACTCCTCGCTTTCCACCATTGGATCTAACCCCTTTGCGGAAAACTTTGAAGGACATGTGGGTGGGATTTGATCCACTTATGTGTGGATGGGTCATGATACCATTTAATATAGTATCTCTGGGTGAAACCACATGTTTGATCACTACCTCAAGGTGCCCCCATGGCTCCAAGTAAATCCCTTACGGGAATCGAACCTTTCCCAATGGTGAAAAAATCCTTGTTTTCCACCATTGGATCCAACCTCTTTGGGAAAACAAATTGAAGGACATGGGGTGGGATTTGATCCACTTATGTGTGCACAGGTCACGATACCATTTAATATAGTATCTCTGGATTCAACAACACGTTCGACCACTACCTCAAGGTTCCCCCATGGCTCTAGGTAAATCCATCACGGGAATTGAACCTTTCCCAATGGTGAAAAACTCCTCACTTTCCACCATTGGATCAAACCCATTTGGGCTTAAAAATTTGAAGGACATGGGGGTGGGATTTGATCCATTTATGTGTGCAGGAGTCATGATATCCTTTAATATAGTATCTCTGGGTGCAACCACACATTCAACCACTACCTCAAGGTGCCCCCATGTCTCCAGGTAAAGCCCTCACAAGAATTGAACCTTTCCCAATAGTGAAAAACTCCTCGCTTTCCACCATTGGATCCAACCCCTTTGGGTGTGTCTTCTTCTTTCATTAAAAGTGCATCTTCCACCTGATTTTGTTTCCTCCTTTGTAGATAATTTCAAATTCATAACGTAGCATCTTTGTAACCATTTTTTTTTCTCTTATGAAGATAATTTTTGTTCTAAGAAGTACTTCAAACCATTATGATATTATTTTCCCTTGAAGCATCTTCCTATTAGGTAAGGGTGAAATTTACTAACTACATGTAATATGGCCAACATTTCCTTTTCATAAATGGGTTTGAGCAAGTTCTTTCCTTTAAGTTGGTGGATTCTAAAGGCAAGGGGCCTTCCTTCTTACATTAGAATTGCACCAATTGGAATCTACTCTCCCCATAAACCCTCATGATGTTGATGTTGTTGTGGATCTCCAGTACCTACCACTTGTATCCTCTCATTTATTGGAGCTGATATCCACAACGACAGATGGATTTATTAGTAAATTCTCTTTGAAGATCTATTTCATGGGCACCTCCCAAGATCTCTGTCCCCAACAACCTCTCTTCCTAGATCTACTGACATGGAGGAAAATATGAAGACTTGACAATGTCTTAAGTGGAAGGCAGGTATCACTAGTTTGGTTCTCGGAGAAGGAATCCAACTTAATGATATTGCCAATATGTAGTAGGAAACCCTAGTTGGTCATTTTTCCAGTAAGTGATTGTCAACAAACACCCTCCGACAATGGTCCTCTCAGAATTTTTCTTTGGTCTTGGGTTACGAACCAAAAATTTTGGTTCTTTCCAAGGATTGGATGGCTTGGACCTTTTGCTCGACATCATACATTGAAAAAATCCTCTTTGGCTTATGTTATTTTGGAGCTCAAGTCCTTTTCTTGAAGTGATGGTCAGTTCAATTTGATGCAACCATAAAACGTTTGGAAATCACCTCGGTCTGGTTTCACCTCCCAGACCTACCCCTCATCTTCTGTTCTGATGAGGTGTTCATGGAAATTGGAAAGACGGTTGGTTTATTCTATGAATCCGATCGGTCTTTTCTCTCATCTGGATATATGGGTATGCTAGAATTCTGGTGGGGCTCAAGCTAACTTAAGGATTGGTAGAGAATATCTCCATATACTTTAATGGCTCCTTCATTAATCAGTCCCTCAACTATGAAGGTATTAACTTTAAGTGCGGGTGATGCCACATCTATGGCCATATAGCAAGGGACTATACAAAAGAAGAGAATCGATTTCAATCGGTTATAAGGATCTCAGGGGGCTCGAAAGTGGTCATAAAAATTTCTCAGGATGATCGAAAGGGAATTTTTCCGAAGCAACACACCTCTCCTATGAAGAATATGGTTCTCCCTCTCCATGTGAGCACACCAACACCTCCTACCTCCATCGCTCTTCTGTAGGACCATACAGTTAAGAATTATTCTCTTCCCCCTACTCACCTTTTGGATTCAAATTTTTGTTCTTATAGTGACCCGTGGGACAGAACAATCTTCTGAGATCAGTGGAATTTCAGATACCCCCTTTCTTTTGGGGCTGTTGAAAATATTTGGCTCACATGTTAACCCTTTAATTACTATTATCCNCCCCGGTCACTCCCCCAAAGTACAACCTTTGTTCCCTTTCCCATCCCCATTCCTCATCCTTTCATGGTCTTCTGGGAGGCCTGGGGTCCTTTGGGGAACTGGACCAAAAACCCTCACAGATGGGATGAAAGTTTTACATCTCAAAACCCCCAAAACAAGCATCTTCTAAAGTTCGCGTCCACAAACATAAATCTCTCATTAGGGCCCTTAGAGCATCATCCCCTGAACCAGTTGCAAAATGATTATTCTTTCTCATAATTTTCATGGACTAGCCAACCCTGCAAATATCCATAAAGCATTTCATTGATCTACACTCTCCCTCTATACTCCTCTTTCAGGTATCTTTGATCCTCGGATCTAAGTTCGTGGAATCCTTCTCTACCACCTTTCCAGATTGGGACTTCCTTTCTCTGGACGCCAATAAAAAATGTAGCGGTATCCTCATTAGGTGAAAGAAAAACTCTCTAAATTAGCTAAATTTTGACTTCCTTTGCATTAATATCCATGACCATTACTCAGACAGAAAGGAATTCTGGAAAAATTTCTTCCTTTCCTCTATGATTTCTCAGGATCATGTCCTTATTAGAGAGGACCTAAATTTCACATTGGAATACTGTGAAATTTGGGGTTCTTCAGTACATAATGAATCTCTATCTGAATTTTTCATTCAGAAGCTTGATGAAGCTAGATTATTTGAAATTCATCCCATAAAATATAGCCCCACTTGAAGGAACATGCGCTCAGGGGATGATAGGGTTACAAAACATCTAGACAAATTTCTTTTTTCAGAACCCCTATTACTTGGAAATCTTCATACTAGAAAGTGGGTGGCCCTTGGTGGGATTTCTGATCACAACCCTATTATTTTGGAGATAGACCAAGGAGGGAAAAAATCCCTCAGTCTATTCAAATTCAATCCTTAGTGGATCGAATCACAGTTGTACATTAAAGCCATCAAAGGAAATTGTTCCCCCTACAATCCACACGTTCCAGAATCCATATCCATTCAATTTATGGAAAACCTAAAAAAGGAAAAAGAGATCTCCATCTATTGGAATAAGGAGAAAAAGAAAGTGGAGGCCATATCCTTATTTGAAATTAAAGAAAAGATGAAGGTTTGGAAGGAAAAAGAAGCTTATGATCCCCCTCGAATGAGATGAAAGAGGTGTACAAGCTCTTGGACCTTAATAGGAGAAAAATTATTATTAAATAAAGAAAAATAATGGAAAATGAGAAGTATATCCCTTTAGCTAGAAGTATTCATCTCTTCATAACACCATCAGTTTCACTACTGTACCTTTTTAGTAAATCAAGCCTTAAAAATAACGCCTAATCTAAAATACATTAGACTTTTCTATTTGCAGGGTTCACAAACTTATTTAGGGTTTTAGGGACTTCAATTAGGTGTGAAGAGGAAACTCTTCAAGGCTACTTTAAAACAAACATTGGAGTCTGAGTTAGGGAGTGATTTAAGCCTAGGGTCGTAAGAGTTAGCTGAGACCCACCTCTAACACAGGGGATAAACACAAGATCGCATGAGGAAAGGCATAGGAGATAACCCCCCCAAAGCTGGACTGAACGTAGTGGGGATTGTATATTGAGGGTATTTCTCGGGAATAATATCGATCGCATTTTTCTACGGAGCTTCGTGGACCTCGAATCTGTTCAAGATCCTCAGTTGTCTTCCAGACCATTTTCTTTCGATACCCTTGAAGGGCTTCAGACTTTTTATCCTACTTATTATGATCTTCTTGACTGTCGACTTTACCCGCCTCGTAACTGACTACGAGCTGGCAGCTTAGTTCCCCATATTTTACAGACTTACATAGGTGACTGTGGGGGTATATCGTGGTACCTAGGGTGGAACTTAGATTGTGCTTCATAGAGTATACCCAGAGGGTGCTTCCATGTTCGAGTTGCACTTGCACCGGTTAGTTTTTCTAGTATCGATTGGTGTAACCATCCTTCCCACTAGTTAGTCGATTTATTTATTTATGTTTAGGAAACTCTTTTAGTGTGTGCTTTGTGTTCTACACTAGTCAAGAATTATTGTGTCGTTTGATCATTTCACAAAGTGGAAGATCAACAGCTTCGCCGATCGCAAAGGATTTAGGGCCTATTGTCAGTTACTTTGGAGCCGCCTCCGCCACTATTAAGGTGAAGACTTGATCAAGAAGGGTTGTTCGAAGCGATCGGGCCACAGGAAACAATGCTCGAGCCATATTCACGAGGAGACTTTCCAAATCCATAGGAATCCACCGTCTCTGACCTTGAAACCGAAGGTTTCAGGACAACCAATCCTTTGATTACTGACTTGTCGGCGTCGATCTTGATTTATATTGTCCCTCCCGAGGTGACATCTTCTGAGTTCCAGCTAGTTCTATGAGCAACAATGGAAGTGAATGGTACTCCTTCATCTGAGATTCCTCACACTCCAGTTACAGCTACTACTGCAGTGGGAATCCTACCTCCTCACCCACCTTCGCCAGTCAATACTACAGTTGTCTCGACTCCCTCAACTTCGGGCAATGGTCCGATACCTTTATTGGCTTCGACCACTATTCCGTTTACTCAGAGTGTGAGGAACCCTCCCTTCTCATATGGGATGCCCAACTTTGATACAAACTCATTTCTTACTTATTCTACCTTACATACCATGGGTCTGTGGGAAAGGAGCTCAAACGATCCTGTGCAAGGATCAACCAGGGGCACTACTGTCCCTTTTAATGTTATCCCTTATGGTGCAGGTCATATACCTCCTCCATCCCCTTCACTCGGTGGTGATTTTTAGCATCCAATCGGGCCAAATGCTAATTATAGTTTGTTTGATGGAGGCAGTTTAGGACCTTCGTCTTATACAACGCTAATGGGATCTATGTTGTTCTATTTGTTTGATGTGTTTGGGAACATTTATATTTCTTCGGTTGCTGTCTCAACTGGGGTTAACCCCAGATTTGGTCAAAATAACCTGGAGCAAGGTATTATTCCTTCACATGGAGTGACGATTAGAGTTTTCTCCACACAGGGTCTTTGGAATCCTTGGAAGGGATCAATTCCCTCACAAGGGATGTCAGTCAGGGGAAACCCCTTCCATACTCAATAGAACTCCAGGCAAGGCTCAGTACCCATTCCTATTAGAATGGCTGGGGGCATCCCCTTCCAAGGTCATTGGAACACAATGCAGGGATAAATCCCTGCACAAGTTATGTCATCCAATTTTGGGAGTCAACTGATGACACCCCAACAGATGCAGTTTCCCTATGCTAGTCAAGGCCATGATTTTTATAAAAACCATGGCCAACAGTCCAACTTTTCCTGGAAACCTAGTGCCAGTCAAACTCCAAGACCCTCTTTTCCTGTAAATAGTTCACAACTGAAACTGCCATTTCTGGTGACTCTACATCTTCCATACTTGTCAGGATTAATGAATGATCTGATTTGTCACGATCCACATTGGCCCCCTATGTTGACTAAGTTTCCTTCAGATATTCTGAAATTTGAGGGCAATCCCGGTGAAGATCTAGGTGATCATGTGACGACCTTTTATTTGTGGTGCTCATCAAACTCACTGAAGGATGACTCTATCCAGTTGCACCTCTTTCAATGCACTCTTATAGGGGATACTGGGAAGTGGTATATTGAGCTCAATTGCTCGAGGTAATCTTACTTCAATGACTTGGCGATGGTCTTATTGAACCATTTCTAATTACCTGTGAGATACAATGCCGACATAGAATTGTTGGCAAACTTTGAGCATACCAATGGCGACCACATCTCTGATCATATCTGAGAAGGGTGGCGTAGAAAGAGATTAATTAAGGTAAAGGTCCCTCCTTCTTTCTTGCTTGAGTGGTTCTTGAAGTCTTTGGAACCCAACGTATCCAAGGACGTAGAAACTTCCAGAGTTTTTTTAGAAGAAGAGGCAATTATGAGAGCCCAACAACTTGAACTGATCTACTCTCAGTCTGGCATGCTCTATGATATGTTTCCAGATGCATCATGGTCTACTCTCGATAAGGCGAAGAAAAAGTCTGGGCCCCACGCTTATGTAATTGTGGGATCATCACAAATAAATTCCATGGACCTATTATCGAATCAGTTGCAACAATTTCCGATACAACTGACTGTGGCCAACCAGACTCTGATTTTGGATGTTCCCCCTACCCAGACGTCAGATGTACACAATGTGCAATCGCTGAATCCCAAGGCCAACTAGTAGGCCGAGGGAAAGAAGAAACAACAAAACAAGAAGGGTAAAGGTGATAAAAAGGATACCAATAATGTTGGTGGTGGGAAAACGAAGAAGAAGAAGTCGAAGTATCTATGTAATCTCTGCACAAAATACCACCCAACTCACATGTGCCCTTGGCTCGTAGAATCCCAGAAGGTATTAGCACATCAACAACCTGTTGTGCCGAAAAACCCTTTTTCACAAGGGAAAAACATGGCTTAGGCTTCCTCATCCACAAGCACAGTAGGGGGCAATCAGGGACCCCCCACGCCTATCAATAAAAACCTGATCATGAGTATTTACATGATGAATGTCGAAGCTCATTTAGCGATCAGGTCTCATGACTACGGAATTCCAGAATCTACCGAGAAGGGAAAGGAAGCCACTAAGTTGACACTAACCCATCAAATCCTCTCCAAATTGAGAAGGCGGTGGGAGAAATAATGACTCACATCCCTAAAGGTGCATTCAAGAAAGCTTCACATAATCCAAACGCGAGGGCTGCACATAACTACTCCATTGTAGAAGATCTGGCATAAACCCCTTGCATGATGTCCGCTCTGGAAGCACTCCAAAGTTTCCCCTCATAGAGAAAATCTTTGTTTTCTGCCTTCGAAGCAACAAAGACTTGTAACCTAGGAGAAATTTTTTTCGATCCAACCGACGTAAAACCCAATCTTCCTCATCATGTTGCCTTTCATATAGTAGTGGCTTACACCACAAAATCTTTTACGTGAAACATTTTTCGCACAGTGGTTGTTGAGGGTGCCTTGACTTGCGTGATGTCGTTGGCATGTTGGAAGAACATTGGCCAACCTGAGTTGTCTTTGTCACCTATGTTTCTTACGACGCTTGACGGTCAATTGTTTAGACCACACATAATAATTCCTTCCTTCTCCATGCAGTTGGGAGGTAAAACTATGTGTGTCGAAGTTGAAGTGGTTGTTGTGCCTCTCAACTACTACCTGTTGTTAGGGAGAAGTTGGAATTATGTGATGCATGCAGTGGTTGTTGTGGTTTTTTCAGGTCTTATGTTTTCCGCATGAAGGTCGGATTGTGACCATCGACTAGTTGTCCTTCTCTCGTCCTGACCCTTCATCGGGGGCTTCCAAGGTCCCGATGATTGATAATCTGCAACCTGGGACTGTCAACTTAGGTTTTGGTTTGTTTTTGTCATTGATGGGAACCTTTGATTATCCTCCACCTTCTAGTGATGTAAGGCTTCTATCAGTTGTTCCCGACCAGCAGAGGGCTACAATTTTGCAAGTATCCTCATTCTGAATGAGATACTTTAATGATCTGTGGACTTTACCTTCCCCATTGGCCTTGATGGAGGGGATGGGGGATCATGGCATGGCCATGCCCTTATCCATGGCTGAGGTTGCATACAACATTGTCCAGCATACTTCAACTAACCCCGATCCGGATCCCTCACAGGAGTTAGATCCAGTTCTCAAGCCTATTTGGGATCAATATTCTCTTGCCACTCAAGATCCTTTAGGCTTGGTATGCCCTTTGACAATGCGATTTTCAAGGAAATGACTGGTCCTGATAGACCTTGGGATGATCTACCTCATATATCTTACTTCCTTCCCGTGCTTAGGAGAATAGAGGCAGGATAATTATTTTTGAACGTGAATGGAGATAATCCTTCTCCTATCAATCCTATAGCTACACACGGATTTTATGTCGAGGGTAGCATGGAAATCATTGCTACAACGATTCCAATTGATATATCCAAAACCCCTGGCGTCATGGAGAATGTTTTCATCGGAGCGGATTGCTCCCCCGAAGAGATTCTAACTTACACCGAGTTAGTCAAATAATTTCGCGACATTTTTTCCTAGTCTTATGAGGAAATTCCAGGCATCGACCCACAAATTCTCGAGCATGAAATAGTGAACTATCCTGATGCCAAACCGGTCCGACAGAAGCTTCGTCCAGTAAATACTTGAAAAGCGATAACAATCAAGGCAGAAGTAGAAAAACTTCTCAAAGTCAGTTTTATCTACCCTGTATAATTGACAAAATGGGTTTCAAACCTGGTTCCGGTTAACAAGAAACAGGGCACGATTCACAAGTGTATGGGATTTTTCAATTTGAATAAGGCACGCCTGAAAGAGAATTTCCCTACCTTGTTCATCGATGCAATTGTTGATGAATGTGTGGGCTGCAAGGTATTTTCATTCATGGAATATTTTTCGGGATACAATTAGATTCAAATCAAACCTGAGGACCAACATAAAACGAATTTAATTTGTCCTTGGGGTACCTTCATATATCCTAAGATGCCTTTTGGCCAGAAGAATTTTGGAGCCACCTTTTAGCGGGTCATGTCATTCGCTTTTCAATACCTCAAACACATAGTCAAAGCGTATATTGATGATCTAGCATCACATTCTTGCAAGAGATGTGATCATCTCACCCATATTTGACTAATCTTTCAGAGATGTCGCTACTATCAAATTCGCTTGAATCCTAACAAGTGCAATTTTTGTGTGACGTCAGGTCATATTTTAGGTTTTATTGTATCGAAAACAGGGATCATTGTCGATCCTCTCAAGGTTGAGGCAATAGTTCAATTGCCTCCCCCATGCATGATACCCCAGCTTCAGAGCTTACAAGGGAAAGAGAATTTTCTTCGACGTTTTGTCGTGAATTATGCCGAGATCACTAAACAGTTTATGCGTCTCTTGAAAAAAGGGCTCCCATTCTGTTGGGATGAAGCTGCTCAACACTCCTTTGAAGCGTTGAAACGTGCCCTGACGTCTGCGCCTCTGCTCTGGCCTCATAATTATAATAGATATTTCTTGTTGTATTTGGTTGCTACAGAGTCGACCATCGGCATGGTCTTGGTTCAAGAAGATGATATGCTTGAGGAGCACGTTATATATTACCTTATCCGAGGCCTGGTTGGACCAAAACTCAACTATTCTCACGTTGAGAAACTTGCTTTGGTAGCTATTCATGATGTTCATAGGTTTCGTCACTACATTTTTCTTCACAAGACCATTGTCATTGCCATCATCAACCCTTTCCAATATGTGTTAACACAACAGGTCATTGGTAGAAATATTAGTAGATGGATAGTCATCTTACATGAATTTGACTTGGATTTTGTTTCTGTGAAATCCAAAAAGTCATTGGTCTTTGTCAAACTCATTTCGAAACTTTCGGTCGAATCTAGTGATATCATGCCCGAAGAATCGCCTATTAATGGAGATATTTTTCTAATTGCGTCTTCGGACCCCTGGTATGGAGATATACTTGTGTATCTCCAGAATTTGAAGTTCCATTCTTCTGCTTCCCGCGATGAGCGTCGACGAATTCGACATCAGGTGTGAAACTATCTTATACTCGATGACACTTTGTATCATCGAGGCATATATTACATTCTTCAACGATGTCTTACTCACGAGTAACCAGGGCTCGTTTTGAACAACTGTCACACTGGAGCATGGGGTGATCATTTTTCTAGGTTGGAAACAACCCAAAATTTTCTACGTGTAGGTTACTTCTAGCCCTCATTAATCAAAGATTCTGTTGAGGCGGTCAAGAAGTGCCACTCGTGCTAGATCTTATGTCGGAAGATGCAGGCACATCCTGCTCCTATGTTTCCTGTCATTGTTGTTGGTCCTTTCACCAAGTGGGGGATTGACTTTACTACATGTCATCTGGCCTCAGCTAGGGGACATCATTACATCATCGTAGCAGTAGACTACTTCACAAAGTGGGTTGAAGCTATGCCAATGTTTAGCAATGATGGCGAAACAATGACTCTTTTCATTTTTAATCAGATAGTAGCAAGGCTCGATATCCCAAAGGAGATTGTCACTAACCATGGCAATCACTTCCAAAACAAAATGATGACTGAATTAACATCAAAGCTCGGGTTTAAACATGAACATTCATCACCTTATTACCCACAAGTGAATGGTCAATTTGAAGCTGTGAATAAGTATCTCAAGACTATTCTTCAGTGAATGATCAATTCTACCAAGTCAAATTGGCATTTGATGTTATATTCAACATTGTGGGCCTACCGAACATCTATGAATACTACCACTATTTTTTCACCTTTTCAACTTGTATAAGGGATGGAAGTAGTCTTACCTATTGAGTGTCAGATTCCTTCTTTAAAGTTGGTAGTGGAATTACTGCTGGACACTTCACCGATTGAGGAACACCTTTTATATCTCGAGCATCTCGATGAGTAGCATCGTGATGTAGCCTTATCCAATGAGGCTCATAAGAAATGATTCAAATGTCAATATGATCAGTCGGTTCGTCCTCGAATTTTCTCTGAAGGCAATCTTGTCCTAGTCTACAATCAAGACAAAGATCCCCTGCAGGTAGGCAAGTTCAAACCCATGTGGTTCAAACCTTTCATTGTGAAAGAGGTCTTGGAGAAGGGTGCTTGCCGTCTGGTTGATTTTGAGGGAAATTCCTTGGCAGAGCCTAGAAATGGGCTCTACCTTAAGAAGTACTACTCTTAGGTTGGTCACCTGGGTCACTTATTGTATACATGTATAGCGTTTTATACATTTTTTGTCTTTTTTTGTTTTGTGGAAGTGTAGTTATTTGTGTATTCTTTTTCACTGTGGAGGATGTCAAGTGAATCAAAGGTTTATTTTGGGTTCACAGATAGTGCTAGATGATACACTTGAAATATTTCTTCCACAACTTGGGTGATTTTCTCACCTGGAGGCCAGTTTTTATCTTCCGGAGGCATTTGTCTAGGCAACCCTACAAACAATGTTGTCGAGTACAATGCAGTGCTAGAATTTATTCATGATGCTTTGTCACGGTGTATTTCTCACCTCCAGGTTTACCTAGATGCTCAGCTGGTGGTGTCCCAGTTAAATGGGGTCTATCACATTTATGATCCCACTCTGCACTGGCGATTCCTTGGGGTACGTATCTTAGAATGATCTTTCGATTACATTACGTATATCCATGTTCCTAGGAGATTTAATCATCTAACATATACTCTATCTAATCAAATTTTAGATTGGCATGTTGCACACACATACACAAGTAAATACATTTGTAAAAAGTCATCAATAATACAAAATATGTTAATATATATATGTGTGTGTGTGTGTGTGTGTGTGTGTGTGTGTGTGTGTGTGTGTCCAAAAATAGTGTCATGAGTACATAGGTGGGCATGAAATCCTCAAAAGTGATCAGTATACATCAATGGGATTATGCCCTCAAAAAATACATATGGTACAAAAATTTCCCTCGGCACATCAACGATCTAATGCTATCTAAGGACGAGGCCTATTGGCCCTATTGTAGTGTACAACAACATTATCCAAACACTGGAATAATTGGACCCAAGTATGAGGCACCCCTACTACATGAGGTTGCATAGCAAGGGGGAGATCCTTGATCTCGTCCATAGGTACAACATGAGTGAGCATAGTGAGGTTGCGCTCCACTCGTCGCAAAACTCTGTCAGCCTCTCCGGCTGGGGTCCCCTGGAGCTACTGGTCCTTCGACTACTACTGGTCCTACCTTAGGTCGAGGACGTCATCGAGTCCTAGATAATTATGTTGGTCGTACAGGCCCCACATCTGTACATAAAAGATATACGAGTCAGTACTCTATACACACATAAAAAGGATATATATGAAAAATGTAAAATTAAATAAACTTTATAAATATGTTACCTATATTGCCTCACTCCTCGCCGAGAGGTACAGACATGTTCGGGTCTCTGGTGAAGTTGATCCCTGCATATGGGTAATCCTCGATCACCAGGATCTGACGTTCCCACCAATCAAAAAATTTGTCATCGAAGGTCTCTATGGTCCTTCCTCGACCCTGTCGAGGCAACAATGTTGCCCACCTGCTCACTGAAGTGCAACACAGAACCTTCATTGTTTCTCTAGAAGTGACGTAATTAGGTGTTAGAGGCTACCTTTACATGGATTCCCTAGGTAGATCCTTGTTTCACTTTTGGCATACATGTTGTCAGTAATGACTATATGTTTGGGAGTCCTTGTTAGCCCTGTCATGATTACGATATTAAGCCTCATTATTTTGATTCACCATCATCCTAGGCCTTACCCTCGAGACTCTGTAATGAGCACGCTTTGTTGACTTTGAATCTCTCTTTGAAATTAAAAAGAAACATCCAACGAGACAGTATTTATTCTTTTCGATCTCGCCCAGATTACTAAGAAAAGTAGCCCCCTAGAGTCTTCTTTAGGCCCTTTTCAGAATCTCTAAAAATGAAAAGATTGTTGAGCGATCTTGTTGTCCTTCACGCTCGCCAAAATAAAACTTGAAGGCACATCTATCTGGCAGTATTTTACCCCTTTTTCAGTATGGATGGATAATTTTACGAATAAAGGGATGCTCTAGGAACTTCGGTTCGCCAGAAGAGTATTCTCAGGCGTAATTTTATCCCTTTTTCGGGACTAAGGGACTAAATCTTTGAAAAAGGAACATTCTCCTCGGTTTTGGTTTATCACCTTTTTGGGGCCTTGGAGATTAATTAGGAAAAAGGAACCCCCCTCGGAGTCCATATTTAATCTCTTTTCAGACTCCCTAAATTTGAAAAGATCATCGAGTGACCTTGTTCCTTTACACTCGTTAAATTGGTCAAGAAGAACATATGCTGGCATAAGTTTAACCCGGAGATTCGTCTCACCAGGAGAGTTCTCCTCAGTTAATTTTATACTTTTTCGGGCTAAGGAGACTAAACCCAGAAAAAGGTTATGATTCCATATTTAATCTCTTTTCAGACTCCTTAAAATTGAGAAGATCGTCGAGTGATATTGTCTTTGTCACACTTGTTAAAATGGTTTTGAATAGATGTCTTTTCGGTGAAAGTTTAACCCTTTTTTGAACTGACTAGTCTAACTTCAAAAATGGTACTCCATGGAGTCTTCTTTTGCATTTTTTCAGACTCTCTAAACATGAAAAAACTACCGAGATTACCTTCTCTGGGCTCGTAAAAATTACATAGAACGGGTCTCATTGTTTCATGCTTAATTGCATTTGTGGTTCTCATCTTTGTGTCTTTGGCCTAATGTCAGCTCCATGTTTCTCTCAACTGAACCTTTGAATTATTCCTTATACGCAAGCCTTACAACACTTTTTTCCTTTGTGACCTGACACCTTGAACCATGGAGGAATTTTCCCCGAGTGTCCTTATCCTACACATGTCTCCTTTCTCTGAGCATTAGTGTGTTCCATGCACTTGAAAACATTTTTCTTGTTGCGACACTCGTTCCTCCTTTGTAACGTAGAATTCTTTTATTCTTTTTCAAGCTCTTAAAAAATTGAAAAAGACAAAAAAGATCAAATATTCTAAAAAGGGGGGACGAGAAATATACATTCTTTTTCGGCATCAAAGATAGTTTCCCTGGAAAAAGCACATCCTTTCATTTGTCTGTTAAGCATTGGGATCTAGTATGACCTTAGGAAGTTACTACATAGATTTGTGTCCTCCTCCATTTGGTTACTCTTCCAAACATATGGAGAGTTTGAGTTGCCTGCTACATCATAAACTTATGTCAATGTCATGTTGCCTAAGTCTGATAATATTTCGTGCTTTTGTCTAAGGGAAGTTTTACCCAACCTGAGTCGGCCTTTCTGCAGTTTGTCTCTTGACCTTCACGAGTCAGTCATCTTGAGAGTCCAGTTAAGTCCAGATTTGAAATCGACGAAGTTCTCTGCCTGATCATCGAGATCCTCCTATATTTTCCTAATGGATTGTTGAATACCTCAGGGTAGTGAGTTATACACTCCCATTGTACTCCTACTTGAGTTTTGAAGATATTGAAGTTGTTGCTTGAGCTATGAAGACCTCATCTCCAGCCGCAGGAATCACTAGCTTCTTGAATATGCATACTATACTTGTATATCTTCAACTGATTTTGAGATGTAGATATGTTGTGTATTGCTTGCGACTAGAATTTATATAGTTATATGACATGGATCTGCAGTGTATTTTATTGGAATCCATGATTCAGTTCATCCCGAGCATAGGTATGCATGCCTTGGAGAGACAATTGTTGTTTTGCAGATGGCACCTCTCAAATTCTGGTCCCGGGCTCACTCTATTTTATGCATTGGTAAAGATGTAGTAATGTATTTCAGACATTAGTTTCTTTTCTGATATCATCCATTAGGGGGCATATGTTATATCCCTAAAATTCCCTACTCATGCATACATGGAATTGGCCCTCTTACTTGCATAATTTTCCAAATCATTGTTGAGAAGCTCTAATTAAAAAACCATTTTTAGAGAACATATGCACCCTGCACCACTACAGCTCGCGTACATACACTTGTTGCATGCTAGATAGCCTGCATACATATGCTTTCTTCACACTAAACAACCAACGCATGCTTGCAAAATTTGCAAAAATTAAAAAGTTGTAAGGAATTCGGTGAAATTCGGAGGCTATTAAAGGTTTCCCAACCAATTCACCTGCTATATCCCATCCCCCAAATGAATAACCATCCTTTTTTCATATAAAAGGAGGTGTTGGGGTCTCATTTCAATAAGAAGGATACGAACAATGAAACTCTTCCCAATTTCACTTCCCTTCCTTGCCCAAGCATTTGCTACCTTTTGTGAGTTATTGCCTCAAGATTACCTCTTCAACCCCTTCTTCTTTCATTCAATCCATTCCCTTCCCTTGAGGTGATCAGAAGATTGATAGAAGAGGCCTATTGAAGGTGCACTTGGAGAATTGTACAGAGGAGCCCATACCAAGCTCGTGGAATGGTGACCAACATGGATTGTAATTTTCAGTCTTTGTTTGATGAATAAATGAATCTCTTTTCCCTGTCCCAAATGACAATGTTTTGTTTATTTTTCTTTGATTTATACATAACATTTGATATCTAAGCATAATTTATGAATATAAATAGCATGATTTTAGTCCTTGTTTTCCTCGTCTTGAATACAGGTCAGCCTTGGGAGGAGACTTGCAGTCTTTGGAACTACAGAGCTTGAGGAGATCATCACCAGACATAGGATAAAAGGTACAATTACAAATCTTCTCTCCTATTTCTTTCTTTTCATTTATTTTGGTATGTTTGGGGTAGACTAGAAACTAGATTGACTTTTAGATGGTCATTTTCTTTGTCTATTTATTAAACCTTGGTATAGTTAAAGGGGGGATTTTCTTGCTAGCACCTGTCAATCTTTGAATATGGAATTAAAGTGTGCATGAAAGAGTTGTCTATGAGGTGACTCTGAACAACAATATTTATGACAGTTTATGTTTTACCCCCTCTGGCCCAAGAGTTATCTTGATACCTAAAGCGAGGAGGTTTTCAAAGCCTCCATATGATTCCTTGGCCCTTTTATTTTCTCAAGAACAACCTAAGGAACAATAGTAAGTTGGTTGTTTTATGTTGATATTGAAATTTATTGTTGGCACAGGGGCAGACCCAAGGTTCAAAGCTCAAGAGGGCACCAACAAATCCCTAACTACCAGCCATTTCAGCAACACCTACGAAGCAGATGAAGTATCACCCAAGGTAGAGGCATGGGTGGTTGCAAGACTCGGGTGTCTGCAACCTTAGCTGGGACACAGATATGTGATTATACCCTTTACAGAGCACTTAGCACCGTTCATTCATCACTATTCACCCTTATTGTACTTCGCAAATAAGACAAAATGTCGCAGTACTTGCTCAGATATAAGATATTTCAGTGCTTAGAAACAACAAAACATATTAGATCTTGTAGATCAGCACTAAGCATCCTCATACACACCAGATATCCTATTCATATACATGTAGTGAATCACAAAGCATAAGCAAATCTATCTAATCATGGCATAGCACTTAGCAAGATAATGAAAACACAAGGAAGCAACAACACAAAGCATGACACACAGGTTTACATGGTTCACCCCCACCCTGGGGCTATGTCCACAAAGTCTTCTTCTTCTTTACTAGCTTTGGTCAATATGATTACAGCACAGAGCTCAACTTGTACTTTGCATAGGACAGGAGATCTGTGCACACCTTGCCAAATCCTCCTTCCCCGAGTAGATCTAGCACAGAATGTTCTTACAATCCGTGCACTCAACACTTACAACACTTGCACTCATCTCTACAAGCCTCTCACAATCATGCACAAAGCATTTACATTCGATCACACAGATCTAATTACTAGCACTAAACCATCATCTCTTCTTACATTTCCTAGCTACTTATTTATACTTTACAACACAGGCCTAAACATGGGTAAACCCATGGGTCGACATCCCTTTCCCATTACATTAACCCAAAACCCTAAAAGGGCCCCAAAAGTGGGCCAAGATCCTGTGATCTCTACTTCACCTGGCGCTCCATCTTTGGCAAGGTGTCGATGTCCAAAAATGGTCAAATATGACCAAGTGTTCCTAAAAAATTGGTTAAGGGCCAACAGGCCCCCAACACTCACATGTGACTCATCCCGAGTCACTCTGGTCTGATCAACTCCACTTCGAATGTCTCAAGCTTGGCCTAAGCAACTTCGACCTGCTACAGTGCGACAACCTCTTGCTCAGTGAAATCCTGGATCCCTGTGTCGTTTACCGGTCCTTCCATGCGCTGTTCTGTGGTGATGGCAACCTATTCAAGCTCGGTTGCCTGGCTCTCAACTTTAGTGAACAGGTGGCATGCTTTCTCTTGGAGTGGTTGAATTCATTGAGAGACTTCCATCACTTTACTTTGCAACATGTGTACCTATTGTTGGGTGGTGCGTTGTTCTGGAAATTGCTTCATTTTTTCAACTGGGGTCAAGGCCTTCAACTGCACCTGTAGTGTATCTGCATGCTTCTTTGCTTCTTGGAGCTGTGCTTCTAATGTTTGCAATTATGGGTTGTCTGTGAGGTTCTCATAAGTTTGGGCACTTCTAGCGCTCAACTTCTTACATTCCAAAGCCAAGGTTTTTAATCTGTCAACTGCGTTGCGGGCAGTTGCCTCCCTTAGGTCTCTTACTTCTTGTGGAGTCTCGGGAATGGTATGAAGTTCCAGATATGTGATGCATTGTTGAAGTTTCTGGATTAATTCTTCAATTTGTGCCACCTGCTGTGGGACACATGCTTCAATTTTAACTTTAATGACCCTCACAGAACAAAGTTCTTTGTGAACTCTTTCCTGTACTTCAAGTTTCTCTACTAGAAACTAGTCCTTGCTCTGCTGTAACTGTGCTTTTTCCTCCTCCCACTTCGCTTCCAGGGCAATTTTTTCCTATTCTTCCTTCCTTTTTTGTACTCTATGTGCGCTCTGTACTTGTGCCAAAGCCTGGGTGGCTTGCGCTGTGTCTTCTTGAGCTCGTCGAAGGCGAGCTTCGACTTTCTCGATGATATGGCGTAATTGGGTGGGCTCATCAGTTGTTCCTGTTGTTTCAATTGTCAAGGGAACCATAGAAAATTCTCTATTGGACTGGAGTTCTTGCTGCACTTCTTGAAGTTCACCCTTGATTCGGCTGAATACCTCCTCCTACTTCGCTTCTTGCGTTTCTGCGATCTCTAGTGAGGTATCATTCAGTGCAACGATCAAGAAGTCGAAGTCATCCTGTGTGAGGGTAGTTTTAAACATAGTTTGGGTGGCCTTAGATTTCTTTTGGGACGAGGGCTTTGGTGGGGTAATCTTCCTTTTCTTAGAGGGATCCTCCTCCTCTCCAAGTGGAGTAACCTTGCCTTGGTTTTTCTCAACTTCTGTGACACCTAGTTCTTCACCATCACCTCCCTTCGTAGGTGAGATAGAAGTAGTCTTCGTGGATGTGCTATGGATATCTTGAACTTCCACATCCTTCTTAGTATTGCGTAGTCTAGGTATATCTGGCATAGCTTCAGGGTTATCCACGTCAGAAATTTCTGCGGGGTCTGCTGCAACAAGAAGGTCCACCGACCATTCCTTGGTAATCTGCTCCAAGTCTTCTTCTGTCAACTTATAGTACGATTGGAGTTGTTGTTTGTGCTCATCAACATGCACTGTGATATAGGTGAAGTGGTAGTCTGCATTGAATTTGATCAAATGTCTAAACCTATGAAGTGTGTTTGGTGTGAGGCGCGGTGTAGACTGGATTGTATTCTTCAATTGATTGTAATAAGCATGGAAGATGACATTGGACTGCCATTGCTTGTTCATGTCGCTGGAGTACCACAATGTATATAACTTCGTGGCCAGTGGTTCGAAGGGTTCGATCTCTGGAAAAGTGGCACCTTCTGGTAGCTCCCAAGCGATGAAAGCGATGAGTATGAGCAACCAACTAAAGTTAAACTCATACCCTTGGTCTTGCGCTTGTCTGCAGTCAAGCTCTAGCTGATTTACAAGGCACTTTGCCCAGTTCATTTGTAGTCCCTCCACGCACTTCCTTGTGAGGTCAACTACAAATCCAGTCACCTATGTGGGTCTATTCTTGCGAACTAACTTTCCTGCGATCAGTTGGAAATCGAAGTGCACTTCTGCATTCTCAATGGAGTCTACCTTGTAACCTCGTGTGCTCTTCTCGATATCACCATATGTGTCTTTTATTCGTTGGGCGAGAGTGCGATCTGTGGTCTTTCCAGGGTAAAACTCGTGCGGGTCAGGGCCTTGCATGCTTAGCCCTATGATCTGATTGATCAGAATCAGATCCACAGTGATGCATCGATCCAACCATAAGTATCCTCTATGGTAGCAGGACAACAACAATTTGACGCATGCATTCACTTCCTGACGCCTCCCGAAATGAGGAATCTTCATTACATTGAGGAGGGTTGACTGCGCGAGGTTATGGGTCCATTGCTGAGGGAAAATCTTTGGGTTAATCCATTTTGTGATAATTAAGTACTTTTGCAAGGCTAGCATACTGTAAACCTTGCGATCTCCAAAGTTAAAATCACTAAATTTCAGTGTTGTGAGCTTATCTTGGTCAGCACGAACTACGTGCACCCCTTTCAAGAGGTACGCAATGATCACATCATAGTCGAAGTCTCTGGGTACAGTGTCTCGATTCACTTTGTCACTTAGTGGTGGGATATACTTAGGCAAGATACTTGGTCTCATCTTCTCAGTGGTGAAGTCATTCTCGAGCTTAGATCATCTTTTTGAAGGTATTCGGGATGGTCCTACTCGAGCAGTGGAGGGGGAAGCTGGCAATGCTCCCGAGGATGATGCCTCTACACCTGTAGACATTCCTCTCTCTGACATGACTCTCTTAGTCATTAAGTCAATTAGAACTTCTTCAACGATTTTCTCAGCAGCGCTAAGCTCGTCTGACATACAAGCTTGGGTCAACTAGCTCGAGTGCGAAAGGAATTCAAAGACTACAGTGAATAGTATGGGAACAAGGAAATGATCTCAGGGTGAGTTAATCTCAAGTTTCGTGCTCAAATTCTCACTTAGCAAAAAGTATTTTGGGTGCATGGCATGATGGACTAAGTAGGGAAACTTAGTAACGGTTTGCTGGCAATGGTTATGATCCCTCATTAACTCCTGTTCAACCTGTTATGGTGCATTTCAACGGTTGGATGATGTCACTTTATTTCTATTTTGCCCGTTTGAAGCGGAAGTCGAATGGATATATTGGCCCCAATGGCTATATTTCTTTGTCATGGGGAAGTACTCTATGTCATTGTTCTGATATCTCAACGAAGTTCCAATTCTGCAATTTTTCTGTCTGCGAAATATCCTCTAGAACCTCTTGTAACCTTACAGTATTAGCCCTTTTCTTTCTTAAATTTCTATCCTTCTTCCCAGTGAGCTTCGCCTCAGTAATGATTTTACCATTCTGATGCTTATCTTTTGTGGTCTTAGTTACTTCGCGCTGTTGAAAGTCTTTCCTAGGGTTCCTGGATAATACTTCTTTTGTATCAAAAATAGGTAACTCAATCTTTTGTGGATCCTCTAGTGTTCTCTTAGCCTCGACATCAGAGTTGCTAGTATTAAATATATGCGATATGCTCTTCTGTTCTTCAATCAAGTGCGTGATCCTTATGGTCATAAAGTCTTTTAACTCTTGCTTCTTCTGTTCCAAAACTTCTTCTTCCTCTTTTCGTCTAGCTTGTTCTCTATCAATCCAAGGTTTTCCTATGAGCCTGGTAAACAGGGCATTTTCTTCAACAAATTTAATAATCTCAAAGTCTTCCTCTATCGAAGTTCCATTGACAGTCATAGGTATCTGAGCGAGCCTTCCACATAGGTTTACTAGCTTTCCTCTAAATAAACTTGTCCCTCCTAGGGAAGGGATCATGGCAAGCTTTCCTATAGATTCCCAAGTTCTTTCTGGCATAATGTTCACTTATGTTTCTTCATCGAGAATACAGTCAATGTCAAAGTCCCCTATTCTTGCTTCGACTTGCTCCTTTTCTTTGAAGATCTCTGATAGCCTAACTTGTCAGTGATCATTCAAGGTGTCTTTCATCTGTAGCAATATCTTTTCTGATTCCTTCTGAGTTTCTACTATTTCTAGATCTGCCTTAGGGTTTTCTTCATTTAGATTCATTCTTTCAAGATTAGCAATCATTCTAGGGCAATCCAACACTTCATGGTCCAAAGCTTTGCAACATAGACAACTAGGTATTCCACCAGGGCATTCCTTAGCAAGATGTCCCGATCTTCTTCAACTGTAATAGAGGGTTAACCCTCTCTTTCGTTTAAATGTTCCCCAACTTCTTCTGTACTGCGCACCAGAATCATGGTAGCTAGCCTACAAAAAACCCTTTTTAGGATCCTGCATCCACTTGTTAGTCCAGACATTATTTCTATGCATAGGTATAACATATCTATCATTATACTTATCAAATATATTCATATCAAACTTTCTTTCATCTATTAATGCCCTAGTTTTGAAGCTAGGACAGAATCTATCAAGCATACCTAGATCCATGCTTTAGAAACAAAAGATTTCACTTATCTTACTTATACAAAGCACAAATCTTTCAGATCTAAAAACTTTTGATTATTCTTACCTTTATTAGAGCATAGAGCTTACAGATCTTACCTCTTTTATGCAGATCTGACTTCTTTCTTTCAGAAATTTCCTCTTTTACTTTTATTAGAGCATAGAGCATTCAGATCTCGCTTCTTTTCTTCGGATCTGATCTTTTTTTCTTCAGATATGACCTTATTCCTGGCACAAAGCTTCACAGGTCGAGTAAAGATCTACGCACTAGGGAAACAGATCTATGCTTAGAGCTTTCTTTTGCACAAAGTTTCTTCTTCCTCAGTTCCCAGCAATCACAGTTTCAGGTCCCGGCAACGGAACCATTTGTTGGCACAGGGGCAGACCTAGGGTTCAACACTCAAGAGTGCACCAACAAAGCCCTAACTACTGGCCCTTTTGACAACACCTATGAAGCAGATGAAGTCTCACCCGAGGTAGAGGTAGGGGTGGTTGCAAGACTAAGGTGTCAGCAACCTTAACTGAGACACATATCTATGATTATACCCTTTACAGAGCACTTATCACCGTTCATTCATCACTATTCACACTTATTGTACTTCGCAGATAAGACAAAACGTCGTAGTACTTGCTCATATATAAGATATTTCAGTGCTTAGCAAAAACAAAACATATTAGATCTTGTAGATCAGCACTAAGCATCCTCATACACATCATATATCCTATTCATATACAGCTAGTGAATCAAAAAGCATAAGAAAATCTATCTAATCATGGCATAGCACTTGGAAAGATAATGAAAACACAAGGAAGCAACAACACAAAACATGACACACAAGTTTACATGGTTCACCCTCACCCTGGGGCTACATCCACAAAGTCTTCTTCTTCTTTATTATCTTAGGTCAATCTAATTACAGCACATAGCTCAACTTGTACTCTGCATAGGACAGGAGATCTGTGTGCACCTCACTAGATCCTCCTTCCCCAAGCAGATCTAGCATAGAGCCTTTTTACAATCTATGCACTCAACACTTACAACACTTGCACTCAGCTCTGCAAGCCTCTCACAATCATGCACAAAGAATTTACATTCGATCACACAGATCTAATTACTAGCACTAAGCCATCAAATCTTATTACATTGCCTAGCTACTTATTTATACTTTACAACATAGGCCTAAACATGGGTAAACCCATGGGCCGAAATCCATTTCCCATTACATTAACCCTAAACCCTAAAAGGGTCCCAAAAGTGGGTCGAGATCCCATGATCTCTGCTTCGCTTAGCGCTCCATCTTTGATAGGGTGTCGATGTCCAAAAATGGTCAAATATGACCAAGTTTTCCTCAAAACTTGGTCAAGGGCCAACATTTATAATGAATATAAGTGAATTTATTTACTAAGTTCTTTGCCATATTCATGGGATAGTCTGGTTATAGCTATTGGGAGTAATTCAACCAAATTAAAGTTTAATGATGTGGTTTCATCCTTATTATTGGAATAAATAAGGTGGAAAACCATGGATATTTAGAGCATGGATGCCTTATCTGTAAGAAGTCGTTATCAAGATATAAATAAAAATAAGACCTCAAGGGGGAGATCTAAATCTAGATGTAGATATAAATCTCTAGGAAAATCCTCAAGGAAATGTTGGAAATGTGGTAAAAATGGGCATTATAAGAAGGAATTTAGATCTAAAGGTGTTGATAAAAGGAATGGATATAATGATGTTCCTTCCATAAAAGGGAAGACCTCCTTAAAGGAACGAAGGGATGTATACTTGGCTTCTTCAAGCACACATGCAGATCATGATGTATGGTTGATTGACTTGAGTGCTTCTTTTGATATGACTCCCCATAGGGAGTTTTTTTGTGAATGGAGGTGAGGTTTTTCTAGGAGACGACTCAATGGCCAGAATCAAAGGATGTGGAAAATTCAAAGTTGTTTCCCAATGTTGGAAGGATTAGAACACTCCCAAGGTTTTTTCACATTCCAAAGTTGGCTAAAAACTTGATATCCATAAGTAATATGAGTGATGCGAGTGTTTATAATGTGTTTGAAAGTGAAACTTGCAAAATGGTTTGAGGAGCAATGGTGTTGATGAAGGGACTTCATAATGAAATTTTGTACAAGTTGTTGTGAAGCACTATCATTGATGGGTGTAAAAGTTCCATTGTTCTTGAGGGTTGAAATGAAGAAGACAAAATCCATACCATCTGTGGATAAGATACAATGTTATATCATCAAAGACTAGGACATATTGGAGAGAAGACCCTTCAAGCATTATATGGTAAAGGTATGGTAAAAGTTTGTACAATTGTACATTATTTTTCAATTTCTATGAACATTTCATATATATATATATATATATATATATATATATATATATATGGAAAAAAGAACGAGGTAATATTTGTTAAGATATTTAGACACTTAGGATTTAGCTAAGATCAACTTGGTCTAATGTGTCTTTAGGTAAAAGTGTGTTTCTTCAATATGCATTTGTATTTATATAATGTGATGGTACCGATATGTTCTAGACATAGGGTGATCCAATGGTCATATTCCCCTCAATCATAACAACTATATTGACCCATGGATTTCCAATTGGTCCATGACCTCTATTTTAAGAGCATGGTGGGTTATTTTCTTATGATCAATTGTGAGAAACTCTCTTATAAAATAATTTTATTTTTCATTAATATATTTCCTAAAATGGCCACATTGGTTGGGGTCATGGACTATTTACCTCTTAGAGGGATTTAACCACAAAAAAGAATTAGTGTTATTATCTTTGATCTAGTTGTATGAGTAGTTTCTTAAGGTGTTCATCTTCTGTGAGAATACCTTATTTCTCTAACATGGTATCAAAGCTCATTTGAAGACCCACTCTTGTTGTAGATCGATATCTTGAACCTATGCTGCCAAATTTATTGTTTCTACTATTTCCATGCATTTTTGGGCTAAGTGGATTGTTCCATTGTATCTAGAGAATTGTTTTCAGTTGGAAATACTTTTCATTTCACTTGAAAAGGTTTATGTTTTCGCAAGATATGACCATTTTTGTCAAACCCAAAGGTATGAAGTTTGAATATGCCCTATTTTTTTTTAACTATGAGGTAATATTTTGGTTTTGATGTTTTTATTGCTATTTCACTACTCTTTTTGGTTTGTGTATGCTCTTTGTTGTGTTCTTTGTGCAATCTCAACAAATTAGAAATATAACAAAAATTGTTTTATTTTCTACGTATGCTGTGTATTTTGTGATTTATGTGAGCTCGACAAATCAGAAACATAGATAAAACTTTCATTTTCTGAGTAAGCTAACCAATATCTAAGCCCATTATTGTTGATATTCAGGAAAAAAATGAAAATTTCGCTTTTTTTTTTGGCAACCGTGTTTAAGTTTTTTGCAAACAAAAACAAGGTTTTTTGGAGTAAGCATGTACTTTGAGGCAAAGAGTAAATAAAAAATAAATAAATAAACAACCCACCCTTCTCCTTCATCAAATTTCTTATATATTAAGTATTAGTTAACTTGGTTGGAAATTGATTTATTTATAAGAAGTCTTGACTTAAAGTCTTTCCCTTTTTGAAAACGTTTATGCAAACTTGATTTATCTCATACCTTTATTGTAAAGTGCATTTCACTTAAGTTATAAAAGTGAATCACTATAAAGTAACTTTAATATTATTTTTTTAAGTTACTTTTTACATGTAATTTTAAGTTATAAAGTAGTTTTCTTGTAAAAGTAATTCTTATTTATTCTATAGAAGTGAGTCACTTCATAAGTAACTTATCTGGCCCCGGATGGGGTGACATGCGACAATGCCTTGCCACCTGGCTCTACATTGATCCATAGCATAAATGTTGATGGTCACCACCCATCCTTTCCGCATTTACGATGGTAGACGACAATTACATCCGCTATACGAAGGAGGGACTCCTCCCTCGCACGAAATCTCTCGCTCATACCACACTCAGCATGACAGGGTTTATGGATAGTCCGACGAATCCCTCATTTGGCAATTTGAAACCTCGAGTGCCTGGACAGAGCTGGTTCGCTCTCGTTTTGAACCTCCCCATCGGTTGGGAGCTCTGGTGCAGCTCTGGTTCCTTATCGCCTTGTCTCACCTTCATTTTGCTGCATTCTCTCTGCATTGTTATCCACCACTCAACAACAATGACTAGGAAGCGAGGTAGGCCTCGCCGTGGCTCAGCCTGGTACACCCACAAAGATTAAAGGCAAAGGAGAAAGAACCTGGAGCGCGCTTTGTCGATGGTGACCTCCATTCTCCGGAAGAGGGCTTGCGTTGACCAATTGGCTCTGCATGCCATTATTGTTGAGACTGGAACAGAGCGTAGCAATCACACCATGGCAATTGAGCCTAGCAACAGTCTGGAGGGTGGCGTCGCGGACGAGTTTCCAACCTTCTATGTTGAAGAAACGTCATTCGTGGAGGAATTCGTGACCACCCCGGAACCTCAGGCCATGGCCCCGGACTTACAGGATGGTAGCGGTCTAAAAGACAAGATGACAGAAGAATTTCTTGTGTGCATCGTTGAGGAGATACCGCAGACGGGTGACTACAGCCCCAACAGTCATGCGGAGCAGGTTACGATCAAGGTCGAGGCTTGGGACAAGGATTGCGTTGAAGGGAACATGGATGAGACCAGACCAGGGATGAAGGAGGAAGCGGCTGGTGTAGAACTGACTAAGATCGAGGCCAGAGCTGGGATGAACATGGAAATGGGGAGTTGGGATGACGCATGTATTCACGACTTGCATGGTCCTTTCCCCCATACAGAGCGTCTGGCTTTGGTGTTCGAACTTCGAGGCCACATGGAAGACTAGGAGCACAGAGCCCTTATCATGGGACAACATCTAGACTTGCTCCTTGACGCGTACTCCAACGCTCCAGCAAAGAGGAAATGTCCATTCTGTGCGCAACTATTCGCCATCCCAGCCAGGTCCACGTGGCAGACAAGGAAGGGCGACAGGTCACCGGGTATCTAGGTTCTCCTTTGCTAGTTTGTTTTATGTTTTATCATGCTGTTGCTACATGTAAACTTGACCTATGGCCATCTGTCCTAGTTTCCTTCGGGCAGGACAGAGGGAAAAACAATTTTCCAAACTATGCTAGTTTCCGGTAAAACGACAACATTTTTGGTGGCTCAGAACTATATCTCTGTATATTTTGTCAATGTTTCTTTGATAACTTAATATAGCAGGTTCTACTTTTTTACTTAAAAAAAATAAAATAAGTAACTTATCTGTAAAAGTGAATTTATAGGAAAAGTTAGAGAAGGAAGGAATTATTGTTTTTAGTCAACAACCTCATTGTGTATCCACCACCATGTGGGACAATTTATACCTACCATGTATCACTTCAGTCACCTTTTATGCCTTTTTTAAAAAGTACATAAATTTCACATCTGAAGTCCATTTTCAATGCCATTTTTTTAAACTGTCTATTTTTTTGAGAAATTTCCATATAGATAGTTTCAAATTTTAAAACTACATTATTTTCATGTTTTAATATGGATACTCCAAGTGATATTTTTCTTACCAATACCAACTACTTCTCATGGAAATCACATATGGAGGATGTACTACGAATTAAAGGACTGTACCAAATTATCTTGGGAAAAGAAAAATCCCCATTGTTGTTGAAAATAAATCCAAATGGGATAATAAAAATGAAGAAACTCATGGACTAATCAGAATGCCAATCTCTCTTTATTTACGGTTTCACCTTAAAGGAAGTGATGACCTAAATGAATCTTGGGCTAAGTTAGATGCCATATTTGGTAAACAAAATGTGATTCGAGCCAACTAGATTGAAAATTGGTTAATGACTCTTTAAGTCCCAATGATTTCCATTGCATTGAAGATTATTTATCTAAGCTCAAAACACTTAGACTTTTACTTAAAGACTATAAAATAGATATTAAGGATGACTAATGTATATATGTTTTTCTTACTAAGCTTGGTGGTTTATATTCTATTTTTTTATCTACATTTTATGCCGTTAGAGAAGCTCTAGGGGGTTCTTACGAAGCTACCACTCTTATGTCTTTTTGTGATTCTTTGATTAGAGAGCAAGATAAGATCTTGCAACTTGGAGTGATCAACACTACATGTACATATAACAAAACCTTAGTATCTCAATGGAAATATAAAACTAAGCATACAAAGAAGCAACATCCTCACAACAACAAGCAAAACAATGGTCTCAAACCCTATCAACTATCTTGTACTCCCAATGGTGACAAAGGAACAAAATAAAAAAACTAAGAAAGATGACTAACATTACAATTTTTGTGGGCGAGATGGTCATCAAGAGTCTAAATGTTTTAAAAAGATGGAGACCTTAGAAGCAACAATAAGAAGCATAACATCAATCTTGATTCTTCTTCTTCTAATTCTTCTTCTCATAAACATGAACTTTTTGTTTTTGGTTTCTCCTTCATTGAAACATCTACTTCTTCTTTTGATGAGTGACTTATTTATTCTAGAGCATCTTATCATATGGATAAGGATAAAGCCATATTTTCTACTCTTCATGAATGTAACACCAAACAAATATTTTTTGGTGATGATACATCTCTTAATGTTGTAGGGTTTGGAACAGTTCAGTTAGATGATGGTCATTTCAATGGTGTATTATGTGTTCCAAATATTTTGTGCAACCTTCTATCAATATATCATATCACTCATTCAGGTGAAGGTAAACCGATATATTTTCACCTTACCAAGTTGCAATCAAGGATTTAAAATATCCTAAGCATGTTCTAGCAACTAGAATTGTTGATGATACTACTAAGTTGTACAAATTTGACAACTTTGGGTCATCACCTTTTCCATCAGTTTTAACTACTCATAACAATGACTTGAACAAAATTTCACATGAGTGGTTTGGTCATATAAACTATCACTCGTTGTAGAAACTATGATCAAAATATGGTGATTAGACTTCCTCTCATTTATTGCACCGATGGTGTTTGTGTCGGCTATGTTCTTGACAAACTATTAGGGACCTAACCTCCCTAACCCCTCACATATGTAGAATAATATATTTTCCATGTAATAAAGTTCATTATTAATAAGTCCTAGTAATAAGGAAGAATAATTCAAATGTAAGAAGACCTAATAGAAGCTTCTGCTTCTAGAAATATCTTCCTCTAGATTTTTTTTTGGCATATAGATTTAGTATAAATAGGAGTTGAGGGCATGAGAAGTCTTTTTCTTTAGAATTATTGTAATAGAGTGTTCATATCTTGGAGGTTTCCTTATATTATTTTGGTGTTGCAGTTCCTTATATGTTTCTCTTGTGTTGTTATTCTCTACAACATTTTTGTTTTCTGCTATTATAATAGATCGGGTACCTAACAAGTGGTATCAGAGAACTTTCCTTGGTAGGAATTGTGAATTATTTTTTTCAGGGTAGAGACATGTTCTGGCATCTTAAAACTACAGTGATATTTCGTTCAACACATAGATCTGCGATCAAGGAAGCATATATGTAGGAAATACAAGAGGTTTTTAAGCTCATGTTGTTTGATACCCTTGTAACCCCCGTTGGTACCCCTTCGAGTGGTAGAGCATCAGACAAAACCTGTATACAGATTGGCCTAGGTATCTTGAAACCCTCCATAGATCAACCGATCGGTCGCCTGACTGCTATAGTGCCACCAAGAACAACACTTGGGAAGATACTTTCTAGTACCTGGATAATCGAGTAGTATGGATAAGGGTGGTCTAGCCTCCTTAGTTCATGTCCTAAGATATTAGGTCGAGTACTACCATTCGACCCTGCACGTACATCAAAGATTTATAGCACACGACAAACCCTTGTTTGTAGGAACCATGAAAACCCTAACCTTTGGGACGGAAACAAAACAAACAAGATCTATTGTCGTGCAACCTTGCCTCTTGCACTCTGGTTGCAAAATTACTACACATTTTTTCCTATTAAGAATTTGGTCATTTCGACACTATAGTATTATTCAGGTCGGAGTATAAATCCACAGGAGTAAAAAAACAATTTGGGGCCTTCCCGCATCCTTATTTGAGACCTATCCCATTGGATTATTATTTTTGTCCCAATCACAATAATACCTATCATTTTTCAGCCTTTGTTTTCTCTGTGGTCTTGACCCCCTTATTTGGGACCTACCCCATTGGATTCCCCTTTTCTCATTGATCATCATGATACCCTTCACCTATAACCCCTTTTATGTGTGGACCCACACACCCCTTTCCTATGCTCCCTTTTCACCATGGCCGACACCCACAACCAAGACCTTGAATCATGCCTCAATGCCTTGACATCTGATTTCTCGAGGACACAGAAGGAAGTGTGAAAAATAAATGCCAATATTACCACCATCAATTCCAACATGCATTCCACCATAGATGCCAAAATGGAGAACATGAAACAAGACATGACGAAGGACCTCTCTACCCACATGGAATTCTATATTGCAAGCCAACTTGGATCCTTTACTATCCATCTCTTCACCAAAATGAATATTCCTGGAGATCTTACCTCATCTGAGAAACCTTTGCACCTCGAAGGTGATACTTCCTCCAATTCCCATACTTTTCAGTCCCATCAATTTTAGAATGACTTGTGCCTTCCTATAGTGGATGTGAATAAATTTTATGTCTTAGATCCCATGGGTTGGGTCACCCAAATGGAACACTACTTCTCTTTGCATGGAATTACCAATGAGTTTTCCAAACTTCATTATGGTAGTCTCCATTTGTATCTTGAACACTGAAAATGGTGGAAATGGCATAAAAAGGCATGCCAAGGGTATGTGGCTTGGACACATTTTGTTGCATATCTTTGTGACCACTTTGACACTGACACCCATCATTTAGGCCATTTGACCAAGTTGAAACAAACTATCCCATTGGAAGAGTTTATAGCTTACTTTGATAAATTGGCTTTCAGAATGGAGGGCATGACATATTCTTTTATCATGGAATGCTTTATCAGTGGCCTCAAGGATGAAATATGTTCCCATGTCCTCATGGTTCACCCCTAGACTTGGTTGGAAGCTACAAAATGGGATAAGGAGACACAACAATTCATCTCATCAAAAATCGGAAAACCACCTTTTATTCCTCACCGTAAACCGACCCTTCCTGCCCCTCCTGCCATTCCCTTCAAGATCCAAAAATTGACTCGAGATGAAATGTATGAATGCCAACTTAAGGGTGTTTTTTATAATTGTGATGACAAGTATTTTATGTGGCACAAGTGTAAGGAACATAAGTTTTTTATGTCTATGTATGAGGATTTTTCTAAAGAAGAGGAGGATGTTTCTCATGTACCAGAGCTACCCCCACCAGATGATCTTAATCATCCCTCTGCTCCACCTAAAGATGAACCATTGATTTCTCTTAATGAACTCATGGGTTTATATGCTCCCCAAACCCTCAATTTAATTGGATACATTAAGAACCAGAAAGTCATCATTCTATTTGGAAGTGGCAACACCTATAATTGTATTCATTGTTGCATTGCCCAAGAATTCAATTGCTATATGTTTCCGGTTAATAATTTCCAAATCATGATTTCCAATGGGGGTTCCATGAAATGTGGAGGGTGTTGTGAAAATGTGTGCCTCCAAATTGGTTAGTACCACCTGAAATCTCATATGTTTATTATTGACATGGGAAGTTGTGACATAGTACTTGGTGAAGAATGACTATGCACTCTGCACCCTATCACCATGGATTTCCAAAATTAACCATGCAATTCCAGTAAGAGGGCCACCAACACCATTTCTAAGGCAACACTGCAGAGTCACCAAAGATCATTAGTTCCCACCGAATGGAAAAGATCCTCAAAAAAGGTCATTTTGGCATTATTCCCAACTTCATTCCATTCAAGCAGTTAAGACACCCTATGTACATCCTGGCCTCCAATATATCCTCTCCCAACACCAAGATATGTTTGAAAATCCCCATGGACTTCCCCCTTCTTGAGGTGTCCATGATCATTCCATTCCTCTAGTTTTGTGAAATATTCCTCCAAGCATTCACCCTTATCATCATCCCTTCACCTAGAAGAATGAAATTGAGAAGATTTTCAAGAATTTCTCGAAGCTGGTGTCATTCATCCTAGTACCAGTCCCTATTCTTCTCCAGTAGTCATGGTACTCAAGAAAGAATGCACCTAGTGCATGTGTCCTAATTTTCGAGCTCATTGATGACCTTTTGGATGAATTAAGTGATTCTTAGTATTTTACCAAACTTGATCTTCGCTCTGGCTACCACCAAATTTCACCAAATTTGTATGAAAGAAGAAGGCATTCCCAAGACTGCATTCATAACTCATGAGGGTCACTATGAGTTCTTGGTTATGCCATTCATACTCTATAATTCTCCCTCCACTTTTCAGAGTCTCATGAATCATGTCTTCCATCCTTTACTCTATCATTCTCTCTTGGTTTTATTTGATGACATTATCATCTATAGAAAAACTTAGCAAGCTCATATTTTCCATGTGGATCAAGTTCTCCAACTACTGTCTCATCACAATTTTTTTCTTAATCAATATAAATGTACTTTAGAGCCTATGAATTTGATTACCTAGGACATATTGTCAATAAGGATGGCGTTAGGGTGGATTCGAAGAAAATTGAAGCTATGCAGGATTAGTTGCGGTCGAAAACTCTTAAAAGTATACATGGATTCCTTAGTTTGACGGGATATTATTGCAAGTTTGTTAAGAATTATGGAAACATTGTAGGTCCCCTCACAACGCTCCTTAAAAAGAATTCTTTCAGTTGGACTCGAGTAAAGAAAGAAGCTATGTGCTCTACCCTGGTTATGGCTCTCCCGGACTTCAACAAGACCTTTGTACTAGAGTGTGATTCCTCAAGAAAAAGCATTTGGGTTGTCCTCATGCATGATCGTCGACCTTTGGATTTCACCAACAAAATATTGTCCAAGTGCCATTTAGGAAAATCCACCTATGAAAAGGAAATGTTGTCTATTTTGTATGTTGTGGATCTCTGGCATACTTATCTCTTGGGGAAACACTTCCAAATAAAAATTGATCATCAAAGCCTCAAGTATTTTTTGGAACAAATAATTTCTTCACCGGAGAAAAAAAAATGGGTAACCAAGTTGTTTGGATATGATTATGAGATCATCTACAAAAAATGAAAAGAAATTGTGGTGGTTGATTCCCTTTCCATAAACTATGAAGAAGACAGGTCCCTTTTTTCCTCACAAATTGTCTTCAGGAGGTTTGCCTAGAATGGTTGCAAGACCCCAAACTTTCAATACTAATCCAAACATTTCCGTAGGATCCGCAAGATTCTCCAGGGTACTCATGGCACCAGGACGAGATTCAGTATAAAGGTCGCATGTATTTAATCAAAAAATTGAACCTTAAATCCACCATTCTCTCTAAGTTTCATGCTTCACCTATAGCTGGTAATTCTTGTTTTACCAAACCTATGAACAGGTCAAACATTATTTTTTCTGGGATGGTATGAAACGGGAAATTCACACCTTTGTGGATGAATGTGATACATGTCAATGCAATAAGGGAGATACAGTCAAATCTCCAGGAATAGACCAACCACTTCTGATCCCACCTACTATTTGGACACATATTTCTATGGACTTCATTGTTGGCTTACCTAAATCAAGAAATAAGTCATTCATCATGGTAGTAGTGGATCATCTTTCCAAATATACCCATTTATGTTCTCTTCAACACCCATTCATAGCATCCATTGTGGCTCATTTTTTATGGATAATATATTCAATCTCCGTGGCATGACTCATTCTGTTGTTTCTTATCGTGATCCAACTTTCATCAACAATTTCTGGTAAGAATTGTTCCGACTCCAGGGAACCCAATTGCATCTCAACATAGCATATCATCCTAAGACTGATGGAAAAACCGAAGCATCCAACAAGTGTTTGGAAACCTATTTGAGGTGTTTTTCATATGACAAAAAAAATCAATGGGTTCAGTGGTTACCCCTTGTTGAATGGTGGTACAACACTTCTTACCACACTGCCACTCACATGACTCCGTTTGAAGAAGTGTATAGATAAATGCCACCATAATTTGTATCATACATGCCTGGTGTCTACAAGGTTAAAAAGGTGGATCAAACTCTTACATTCTGCATGGCCATTCTCCATACTCTCAAAGGAAAAAATTTCATGGCTCTGAATTGCATGAAACAACAAGAAGATCACAGTCGTTCTGAATGTGAACTTGTTGAAGGGGACTAAGTGTTTCTTCATATACAACCTTATGAGCATACTTCACTCAAATCCCAGTCCTGTTAGAAACTCACCCACAAATTATATGGTCCTTACCATATTCTCAAGCGAGTGGGGCTCGTGTCCTACTAGTTAGAGTTGCCCAGTCACTCTAAGCTCCACCTTGTTTTTCATGTTTCATGCATAAAGAAAGTGATCGACACTAGGTTACATACTCATACCAATATACCTGAGTTGGATGAAGAAGGTTCCATTTTGTTTCATCCACAAGTATTCTTGGAATGACGCAATCGTCGTCTCCTCTAGTGCACTATCAAGGAAGTTTTAGTTAAGTGAAAGGACACACATCCAAAAGATGTTAGTTGGGAGTCGTCTACCATTATGCAACAATTTCCTTATCTCAATCCTTGAGGACAAGTTTTTTTTTAAGGGNCATGTTAGGGACCTAACCTCCCTAACCCCTCACGTAGGTAGAATAATATATTTTCCATGTAATAAAGGTTGATATTAATAAGGCCTAGTAATAAGGAAGAATAAGTCAAATGTAAGAAGACCTAATAGAAGTTTCTGCTTCGATGAAGATCTTCCTCTAGAATTTTCTTTTGGTAGATAGATTTAGTATAAATAGGAGTCAATGGCATGATAAGTCTTTGTCATGAGAATTCTTGTAATAGAGCGTTGCTATGCTGGAGGTTTCCCCCTCAAAGAGGCGAGTGAACATTGTTTCCTATGAATAAAGGTATTATTTTGGTGTTTTGGTTTCTTATATTTTGTTGTTCCATTGTTATTCTTTGCAGTATTTATGTTTTATACTATTATAATAGATCTGATACCTAACACAAACATCATTTGGAAAGTTTTGATAAATGTTCCTCTTAGCCTTGACCCCTTTCTAGCTTGTTCATAGTGATTTGTGTGGTCCACTTCCTTCTCCTTTTTTTATGTGTTCATTTAATTCTTAACTTTCATTTAAGACTTCTCCAAGTGCACTTTGGTTTATTTATTAAAACTTAATAGTGAAGTTTTTGAGATGTTTTTGGCCTACAATAACCTTGTAGAAAAAAAAATTGAATATCAACTACAGAGGTTAAGAAAAGATAATGGAGGCGAATATGTTAACAACACATTCACAACTTATTGCATTGCACAAGACATTCAAGAGAAACATATTGTTCCATATACACCACAACAAAATGGTGTTTTTGAGAGAAATAATTGCACATTAAAGGAGATGGAAAATTGTATGATCCAATCTAAAAGATTAATTCCTCATTATTGGGCGAAAACCATCACTTGTGTCATTTACATAGTAAATTGCATTCCCACAAAGGCCGTAAAAAATATAACATGGGAAGAAGCATGGAGTAAAATTAAACCAAATGTAAGCCACTTTTGTTTGTTTGGTAGTGATTCATGGAATCACATTCTTGATGAGAAAAGCAAATCATTACAGCCTAAAAGAAAGAAGTGCATTTTTGTTGGATATTCTGAACATGTAAAAAGTTATAAACTTTTTCAACCTCATTTCAATGAAATAATTATTAGAAGATATATTAAATTTGATAAAAAAATATCTGCCTACGAGACTAACTTGGTGTTTCTGACATCTTTGTCTTATGATACATATTCATCATTTGTGCCATATTCTAGTCCTATTATAATTTGTTCTTCAGATGATGACAATGAGGATGTAAATCCACCTTCACCTGGTCATCCTTCTCCAGATGAGTCCATTGAACATGAACATGCACTAACACCCTAGCTTTCCATATGGGTCCATTCCACAAGAGAAGAAGATGGTGATCTTGTTGGCAATCCTACAAATTGATGTCGTACACATTCATAGTTCCAACAAGCCTCCTCTCTTTTAGCTCAAGTTCCAGAGACTCATGATCTAGACACATTTGTAGAATCTCGTGGCCATCCATATTGGGACACAACAATGAATGAATAATATCTCCTTAATGGAGACTGATACTTCAGATCTTGTCTCTTTTCCAAAAGGAAGAAAACTTGTCACATGTAAATGGGTATATATAACTAAGTATGTATCAAATGGAAGTTTTGAAAGACATAAGGCCCGGTTAGTTTCCAAATGATTCTCTCAAGATGAAGGAATTTACTGCAATCAAACTTTTTTCCCCATAACTAAAATGAATTCCATCCACCTTTTTCTATCCCTTGCTGCCTCACCTGGGTTGTAGGTCAATCATATGGATGTCATATCTTCCTTGTTGCATGGGGATATACAATAATAAATATGCATGGAACAACCTCCTCGCTACATTCAAAATGACACTGACCTTGTTTTCTTCCTTAAGAAATATCTCTATGGTATTAAGCAAGCTCCTTGAGTTTGGTATGCTAAAATGGATAACTTTCTTATTGAAACTACCTTTTCTAGATGTCATTTTGACCCCAATGTATATACCAATAAATTAGGAAGCCATCTCATAATTTTTTTTATTTATGATGATGACCTTATCCTCACTAGTAATGACCCTAAACATTTAACCCATGTGAAATCCATCCTTAAGAAGAAATTAGAAATGACAAACTTAGGCTATTTGCATTACTTACTTAGACTCTAAGTATTTCAAACCAAGGAAGGAATTTATCTTTCCTAATCTAAGTATGCATGTGACCTTTTTCATCTCTTTCACATGGAAGATTGTTGTAATATCACCAAGGACGAGCCCTGTTGTATTTATGAATTGTAAACATACTTTTTAGGCTGGTGATCAAAGTATTGATAAGTTGGTGGGATTATGTGTTTGTTGGGCCAGAGAGCCTAAGTGTTAAAGTCCAGGAGCCTGTTTTTGTATATGTAATTATGCATAACCTTAATAAAATATATACATCGCTGTGTGCAGACCGACCATGAAGAAAGAGTGATGGGGGACTAAGTTTCTATGCTTCCAAAACCCTCAAGTTAATTGGATACATTAAGAACTGGAAAGTCATCATTTTATTTGGTAGTGGAAACACCCATAATTGTATTCATTGTTGCATTTCCCAATAATTCAATTGCTATATGTTTCCAGTTAATAATTTCCAAATCATGATTTCCATTGGGGGTTCCATGAAATGTGGAGGGTGTTGTGAAAATGTGTGCCTCCAAATTGGTTAGTGCCTCCTGAAATCTAATATGTTTGTTATTGACATGGGAAGTTGTGACATCGTACTTGGTGTAGAATGGCTATGCACTCTTCTCCCTATCACCATGGATTTCCACAAATTAACCATGCAATTCCAGCAAGAGGGGCACCAACACCATTTCTAAGCATCATTGCAGGGTCACCAAAGATCATCAGTTCCCACCGAATGGAAAAGATCCTAAAAAAAGGTCATTTTGGCATTATTCCCACCTTCATTCCATTCAAGCGGTTAAGACACCCTATGTACATCCTGACCTCCAATATATCCTCTCCCAACACCAAGATATGTTTCAAACTCCCCATGGACTTCCCCCTTCTTGAGGTGTCCATGATCATTCCATTCCTCTAGTTCTATGAAATCTTTGTCCAAGCATTCACCCTTATCGTCATGCCTTCACCCAAAAGAATGAAATTGATAATATTGTCAAGAATTGCTCGAAGTTGGTGTCATCCATCCCAATACCAGTCCCTATTCTTCTCCAGTAGTCATGGTACTCAAGAAAGAAGGTACCTAGTGCATGTGTCCTAATTTTCGAGCTCATTGATGACCTTTTGGATGAATTAAGTGATTCTTAGTATTTTACCAAACTTGATATTTTTCTTTGGCTACCACCAAATTTGTATGAAAGAAGAAGGCATTCCCAAGACTACATTCAGAACTCATGAGGGTCACTATGAGTTCTTGGTTATGCCATTCAGACTCTATAATTCTCCCTCAACTTTTCATATTCTCATGTATCATGTCTTCCGTCATTTACTCTATCATTCTATCTTGGTTTTATTTGATGGCATTATCATCTATAACAAAACTAATTAGCAAGCTCATCTTTCCCATGTGGATCAAGTTCTCCAACTACCGTCTCAGCACAATTTTTTTCTTAAGCAGTCTAAATCTTCTTTAAGAGCCTAAGAATTTGAGTACCTCAGACATATTGTCGACAAGGATGGTGTTAGGGTGGATTCGAAGAAAATTGAAGCTATGCAGGATTAGTTTCGGTTGAAAACTCTTAAAATTATACATGGATTTCTAGGTTTGACGGGATATTATTGCAAGTTTGTTAAGAATTATGGAAAAATTGTAGGTCCCCTCACAACGCTCCTTAAAAAGAATGCTTTCAATTGGACTCGAGCAACTGACCATTCCTTCTAAGCTTTGAAAGAAGATATGTTCTCTACTCTGGTTATGGCTATCCCAGACTTCAACAAGACCTTTGTACTAGAGTGTGATTCCTCAAGGAAAGGCATTGGGGTTGTCCTCATGCATGATCGTCGACCTTTGGCTTTCACCCAAAAAACATTGTCCAAGCACCATTTGGGAAAATCCACCTATGAAAAGAAAATGTTGGCTATTTTGTACATTGTAGATCTCTGGCATACTTATCTCTTGGGGAAACGCTTCCAAATAAAAATTGATCATCAAAGCCTCAAGTATTTTTTGGAACAAATAATTTCTTCACTTGATAAAAAAAAATGGGTAACCAAGTTATTTGGATATGATTATGAGATCATCTACAAAAAATGAAAAGAAAATGTGGTGGTTAATGCCCTTTCCAAAAACTATGAAGAAGACGGGTCCCTTTTTTCCTCAAAAATTGTCTTCAGGTGGCTCGCCAGGAATGGTTGCAAGACCCCAAACTTTCAATACTAATCCAAACATTACAGTAGGATCCGCAAGCTTCTCCAGGGCACTCATGGCACCAGGACGAGATTCAGTATAAAGGTCACATGTATTTAATCAAATAGTTGAACCTTAAATCCACCGTCCTCTCTGAGTTTCATTCTTCACCTATAGCTAGTAATTCTTGTTTTACCAAAACCTTATACAAACAGGTCAAACATTTTTTTTTTCTGGGATGGTATGAAACAAGAAATTCACACCTTTATGGTTGAATGTGATACATGTCAACACAATAAGGGAGATACATTCAAATCTCTAGGAACACTCCAATCAATTCTGATCCCACCTACTATTTGGACATATATTTCTATCGACTTCATTGTTGGCTTGCCTAAGTCATTCATCATGGTAGCAGTGGATCATCTTTCCAAATATACCCATTTATGTGCTCTTCAACACCCATTCATAACATCCACTATGGCTCATTTTTTATGGATAATATATTCAATCTCCATGGCATGAATCATTCTATTGATTCTTATCGTGATCCAACTTTCACCAACACTTTCTGGCAAGAATTGTTCCGACTCCAGGGAACCCAATTTCATCTCAAAAAAACATATCATCCTCGGACTGATGGAAAAACTAAAGCAGTCAACAAGTGTTTGGAAACCTATTTGAGGTTTTTTTCATATGACAAACAAAATTAGTGGGTTCAGTGTTTACCCCTTGTTGAATGGTGGTACAACACTTTTTACCACACTGCCACTCCCATGACTCCCTTTGAAGAAGTGTATGGATAAACAACACATTAATTTGTATCATACATGCTTGGTGTCTCCAAGGTTAAACATGTGGATCAAACTCTTACATTCCGCGTGGCCATCCTCCATACTCTCAAAGAAAATTTGTTCATGGCTTAGAATCACATGAAACCACAAGTAGATCATGGTCATTCTGAATGTGAATTTGTTGAAGGGGACTAGGTGTTTCTTCATATACAACCTTATAAGCATAATTCACTCAAATCCCAGTCCTGTCAGAAACTCACCCCCAAATTCTATGGTCCTTACCATATTCTCAAGCGAGTGGGGCCAGTGTCCTACCAGTTAGAGTTTCTCAGTCACTCAAATCTCCACCCTATTTTTCATGTTTCATGCTCATAGAAAGTGATCGACGCTAGGTTACATACTCATACCATTCTACCTAAGTTGGATCAAGAAGGTTCCATTTTGTTTCATCCACAAGTAGTCTTGGAACAAAAAAATCATTGTCTCCTCTAGTGCATTATCAAGGAAGTTTTAGTTTAGTGAAAGGAAACACATCCAAAAGATGTCAGTTGGGAATCGGCTATCTTTCTGCAAAAATTTCCTCATCTCAATCCTTGAGGACATGTTTTTTTTTTTGGGGGGGGGGGGNNNNATATTAATAAGGCCTGGTAATAAGGAATAATAAGTCAAATGTAAGAAGACCTAATAGAAGTTTCTGCTTCTAGGAAGATCTTCCTCTAGATTGTTCTTTTGGTAGATAGATTTAGTATAAATAGGATTCAATGGCATGATAAGTCTTTGTCTTGAGAATTATTGTAATAGAGTGTCGCTCTGTTGGAGGTTGCCCCCTCAAAGAGGCGAGTGAACATTGTTTCCTATAAATAAAGGTATTATTTTGGTGTTTTGGTTCCTTATATTTTGTTGTTCCATTGTTATTCTTTGCATTATTTATGTTTTCTACTATTATAATAGATTTGATACCTAACACAAACATCATTTGGACATTTTTGATAAAAGTTCCTCTTGGCATTCCTTGGCCCCTTTCTAGCTTGTTCATAGTGATTTGTGTGGTCCACTTCCTTGTCCTTCGCGACTTCGATGAAGATTGATGAAAAATAAGAGAAAGGGAAAAGCCCGAAGCTCCGAAGTCCCGAAGTGGATCTACATTGTAGATCTGGTGAGAATCCATACTGTTAGATCTCATTACAGATCGTAATTTCGGAGTTCGACGACCGAGAGAAGTGGGATGTCCTGATGCACAAACTTTCGAAGTCTCGAAATAAAAGAGTAGACGTGGAGATGCAAGAGGACGTCTCCAGGGGTGACATAGAACTTCCTAGGCATGTCACGTGCCACCACCTTAGCTGGTGATAGTTGTACTAGGTGGGCTCTGTGGCTACATAACATAGTTGAAGGTCGACAGACCCACACTGGCATTGATCATGATAAGTCAAAGATCGATGGCCAAAAGGCATTGCAGGGACCCAAGTTGCACGAAAGTTAATTTTCCAAGACCGTCCCGCAATCCAAAACGCGGTTTCATCGAGGGGTTACATGTCAGCATCAAGAGAATTGTGGGATGAAATGCGGGTTACTCCAAACCACCATTGCATGCCCCCGCAGTTGGAAAAGCGTGAAGCGATGTGAGGTAATAACATCACAGAAGGTGACGTGGGAGTGTTCGGAGATTAATGGTTCGAGATGTGCGCATGTGAAATCCTATGAAGTCCCAAAGTCCCAGAACTCAGACTCCTGAGGTTCCATAGTGAGTGTCAGTCGTCGGATGTTGAGTATATGTGGACTGAGATCCTCCCTACTTCGCGGGTTCGGTAATCTGGAGCTTCGAGAGATTTTTGCATTGTACTCTGGAGCTTCGAGTGATATAGCACTTGGTCACGGCCCGTGATCGCATGGGTTGGGGGGACTAAGAGATAAGGGGCCAGTGCCCAAAATTTGCAAAGCAGAGCAGAGCTTCGAAAGAAGAAATCTATGGGGATTCTTGATTGAACGAGAATCACAGAGAATGAAAATTGAACGTTTTCTTGAACCAGATTTGTTTATGAATCAAGTGGTATTTTTTAAGGAATGATGGTTTGACAAATTCCGGTTGTCTACACATTGTGATTTAATAAGTTTAATGAGTGCTAGAACCGAATAGAGTTTCCACTGAGTGTAAAGAAATGGAAGAGGCACAGACTGCTTCCAGTTCATAGAATGAGGCAAAAGGAATGGATATCCATTTGGGAGTTGAAGGATCGAACTCCAATGGACATGGAGAAGAGATAGATAAGGAAGGGCGTATGATGAAAATCATTGAAAGATTGCAGAAAGATGCCCAAAATCACCGAGCAGATAGCAGGAAGCTTATGAAAGCTAGGGAACAACAAGGAGAATTCAACTTAAAGTTGATGAAGAGTTTGGAGAGAATAGAAAAGAAGTTGGATAAGGAGAGAGACTCAAGCAAAACAAGGGGTCACAAGATCTTTAAGAGGAAAATAAGATCAATAAGCGTTAGCAGGCATCGTCGTCACTCCCCAAAGTAGTCCAATAAGGAGGCACATAGTAGTTCAAGCCCATCTCCTACCAGAAAACACAGGAGATCTGGAGTGGATGAGATGAAGGGATAAATTAACAATATTAAACCTCCTACATTTGATGGAGAACACAAGAAGGAGGAAGATGTTGAAACATGGTTGCTTGGCATGAGGAAATATTTCTAGCTACAGAATTATTCCTCTCATGCAGAAGGAAGAATTGCAATGTATCAACTGAATGGAAAAGCATCCATGTGGTGGGATCAGCTTGTGCAGGTGCAACACATTAAAGAGAAGAATGTCACTTGGAAATAATTCAAGAGGTATTTCGAAAATAAATACTTGACTAAAAGATACTATGACAGAAAGATGAAAGAGTTATTTGAACTCAAGCTAGGCAGCATGTCCATTGACGAATACAAACAAAGGTTTTTGGAATTGTTGAAGTATGTCTCATTCATAAAAGATGAGACTGTCATGATTCAAAGGTATTTGAGTGGACTACCACCTTCCATTGGGGACAAGATTCAGTATGATGACCCTAAGACTATGGAAGAAACTATAAGAAGAGAGAAATTCTTGTATGAGCAGCAAAGAGAAAATCATACTTTTCGGAAGGCTTGGGATGACTAGAAGAAGTTTAAGAAAGAGCAGAGGCAAAAGAGAAACACACCTCCCTTTTCCAGAAATAATCCTCAAGGACATCCATAATTTAGAGAGCCGAGAATGGCTAACGTAGGGGGCCAAAGGCCAAGGCAGATGCCCATTCAATGTTGTGTCTATCAGGGAAACAACAAGTACAAATATTGTCCCCACAAAAATGGCCAAGTGAGCATTCTCCATGATTTCAGCAAGATGAAGCAGTGGAGGACATGGGTAGTAGAATACCTAGGATCTATGCATCCCTGGACAACAAGAAAGATAAATTGCAATCACACATGATTGAAGTGGAAGGTATGATCAACAACCAACCCATTTCTATTTTAATTGACTCAGGAGCTAGTCATACTTATGTATACCCTAGGATGGTGGAAATTTTACATTTACCAAGAAGCAATCATGAGAAATCTTGGTTAGTGCAGTTGGCTATAGGAGCCAAGAGAAAGGTTGTCGAGTTGGTTAAGTCTTGTCCAGTGGACATGAATGGACTGAACACAAGGGATGAATTGAACATTCTTCCTTTAGGTTCTTATGACTGTCTAATTTGGATGGATTGGTTGGACCAGCACCATGCCATCTTGGGTTGTCGTAACAAGGCATTCACTTTCCTAGATGAAGAAGGAAATAGGAAAATAGTCCAAGGAATTCCTGGAGTTGTTGCTATCAAAGAAATCTCGGCAATGCATCTTAAGAAGTGCTACAGGAAAGACTATTAATTATTTGCATCCCATGTGGAGGAAGCATCTAAGGATGAGGTCTCAAATATCGAAGACCATGTGGTACTAAAAGAGTTTGAATATGTATTCCAGGAGGTACCAAGATTACCCCCGAAGAGAGATATTGATTTTTCTGTAAATTTGATGCCTGGAGCAGCTCCAGTGTCAAAAGCTCCTTACAGAATGAGTACACCAGAGATGAAAGAGCTGCAATTGCAGCTTGAAGAGCTTCTGAAGAAGGGGTATATACACCCAAGTGTGTCACCCTGGGGAGCCTCGATCCTGTTCGTGAAGAAGAAGGATGGGATGTTGAGATTATGTATCAATTTTAGACAGTTAAACAAAGTGACTGTTAAGAACAAGTATCCTCTACCGCAGATCGATGATCTCTTTGACCAGTTGAAGGATGCCAAGATATTTTCAAAGATAGATCTTAGAGTAGGGTATCACCAGGTAAGGATAAAGGATGAATACATCAGTAAGGCCACCTTCATAACAAGGTATGGTCACTATGAATTCATAGTGGTGCCATTTGGGTTGTCAAATGCACCCATTGTTTTTATGTGTTTAATGAATGGTGTATTTAGGGGCTATTTGGACAAGTTTGTCATAGTATTTTTGGATCGCATCTGGGTGTATTCCAATTCGGAGGAAGAGCATGAACAACATCTGAAGATGGTGTTGCAAGTGTTAAGAGAGCACCAGCTTTATGCCAAATTGAGAAAGTGCTCATTTTATCAAAATCAGACCCATTACTTGGGGCATATCATCTCAAAGGATGGGATAGTCGTGGATCCTGAGAAGATTGAAGCCATCAGAGAATGGCCAATGCCAAAGAATGTGACAGAAGTCATATCCTTTATGGGTCTAGCTAGCTATTACAGAAGGTTCATTGCAGGGCTCTCAAGGATAGCTCACCCTATCACTTCCTTGCAAAGGAAGGAGAAGTAATTTCAATGGACAAAGGAATGTGAGAAAAGCTTCCAGCGATTGAAGCAGTTGTTAACCAGTGCTCCAATCCTGAGGATTGCATATCTAAATGAATACTTTGTAGTGTGCACAGATGCATGCAAAGAAGGACTGGGAGGAGTCCTCATTCAGAAGGGGTTCATAAATTGTTATCAATCTAGAAGGTTGAAAGAGCGTGAAAAGAATTATGCCACTCATGATTTAGAGTTGGCAGCCATTGTTCACACTCTGAAGAAATGGAGACATTACCTCATGGGAATGAGGTTTGAATTGAGGACAGACCATAACGATCTAAAGTATTTGTTTGATCATCCAACCTTGAATGCTAGGCAGAGTAGGTGGTTAGAATTTCTTTGTGAATATGACTTTGATATCAAGCATATCAAAGGAAAAGAGAACAAAGTGGTTGATCCACTCAGCAGGAAAGTGCATGAATTACATGCTACAACCATTAGCATGTACCGAACTGGTATTAAAGGTAGGATTTTGGAAGCTACAAATGCAGATTTGCAGTACAGGGATTTGGTAGCAAAGCTATAGCAAGGGCACCCTAGATATCATAAAAGTGCAATACTCCAATAAGTTGGGATAACCCAGCTGATAGAGAAATAGTTGGGCCAAAGTTGCTCAAGGAAATGGAAGAGCAAGTACTAAAAATTAAGCAGAATTTAAAGGCTACCCAAGAGATGTAGAAGAGTTATGCTGATAAAAACAGAACCCATAGAGAGTTTAAAGTGGGAGAACATGTTTTCTTGAAAGTAAAATCCAATAGAATTTCCCTGAAGCTAGGAAACTATTCAAAGTTGGCAGCCAGATTTTGTGGGCCAGTTGCATATATGCTTGCATTACCTGCATCCATGACTGTACATAATGTGTTTCATGTTTGATTGCTTAAGAAATATATACCTGATGCTAATCATGTAATTGATTGGAATGTGATTCAGGTGGAGCAAGAAGGCATCTTGCAAGTGCATCCTGTGTGCATATTGGACAGGAAGAGAAAATAGCTCTGGAATTGATCCACAGGGCTTGTAAACGGCCAGTGGACCTGGTACAGTCCTGAGACGTGATATGGGAGCATGAGGATGCTATGCAGGCAGAATACCTGCATTGTTTTGAAAATTTTGGAAAACTTGTTGGTGTTGTGTAAAGAGTTTCACTGAGGACAGTGCAAAAATAAGGGGAGGAGCTTGTAATATCCCCAAGGACAAGCCCTGTTGTATTTATGAATTGTAAACATATTTTGTAGGCTGGTGAGATGAGTATTGATAAGATGGTGGGCTTGTGTGTTTGTTGGGATAGAGGGCCTAAGTGTTAAAGGCCAGGAGCCTGTTTTTGTATATGTAATTATGCAGAACATTAATAAAATATATACATCACTGTGTGCAGACCGACCACGAAGAAAGAGTGATGGAGGAATAAGATTCCACAGAGTGGGTAAGGGAAAGGGGGCTGAAAGATTGGAAATAGGGGCTAAGATTAGGCGCCTAATTCCTTGAAAATAATAATTTATTATTATTCCAAAGCTATGTAAAAGACATGTGTTTTTATCCTAAGTCCTGGGAGAGGCAACGCATGTAACTACAACATGTGCAAAAGGGAACATATGAAGCTCCAGGAAGACAAGTGTCGACCTGGGCGCATGCAGTTAAAGGTTGAAGTGTCAGTTGGGTTGCAGGTTCTTCCTCCATTCTTCCTTCCTCTATCTGAACAGTGTGGGTCGGAATATGATCTCTGCATACCCTCACACAACACTAAAACCAGAAAACCGTGATGTTTTCCTGAGAATCCGATGCATCCTCTGTGTGAACCATTTGCATCTGCATTCGACCTCTGCGTTGATTCCTTGTCATGCACCCTAAAAACCAATGGCAAACCCATGGACTGATCCGTGTCTCCTATGCATCCTGTGAACCCAGTTTATCTACCCTTGCAGAGCCAAGTCCGTACCTGAACCGTTCTGGGGTTTCTACCTTTTGTTTTTCTGAGTGGTTTTGACCAGTTGTTGTTGTTGTTATCCTTACCTTGCAGGAATTGAGTTGAACCGTGGTTGAAGAGGCAGTTTTTCAGGCCTGTGATTAGCTCTTTCCAGGTGAGAGAGTTGTTGGCAAGTGGTTTTCTCCCAGAGAGAGTCCAACACCAGCTACGAAGCTCTGAGAATTCCTGATCTGGCCTATTACCGACACCGAGAGAGGGAGGTGAAGCAACCGATGGACTGTGTGACAGTTAAGGTGTATACTCCTGGGTGGAACAGGCATGTGGGGAATGAGAGTCTGTGAGTAGTGGGCATAAGAAGGCTCCTGGGGAGAATCCTTTCAATTGCACTGTGCAATTTTCATGTAACCTTAGCCTAGTCTAGGATTCCCTTGCTCGAGGTGGAGCTTAGTCCCATCTCGGGGGTGATGCACTGTTGAGCGTGATGAGAAATGGGGTCTAAGGCCGGGAGGTTTGTGGAAGGTCTGCACCTAGTTGGTGGAGTTAATCTAGCCTAAAAGATAAGTATCAATTATGTGCTTAATTATGTATTTTATGCATGATTTGTGATGCATAAATGTTATCATGTATTTTTTTGTGTATCTGATTTACTGTCTATTACATTAGAATCTGAATAGTAACAATAATTTTGTGATTATTGTGATTAAGTGTTTTAATTGATTAAAATGCATGTTATATATCTATGTATATATGTGAATGTTCCGCGTAGTAGCATTGCCCGACCTATTGGTGGATGGGGACGTTACAATTGTAAACCATCCCCATCTACCTTCCAATATGGATTCAAAATAGTTGCCACTTGTACTACACCCAACATAGATGCCACTTTGCATCATTGGTTAGTTGGTATCCTCTTCTATTTGACTCATATGCCTCGTGATATTTCCTTTGTTGTTGGTCTTGTTTCCTAGTATATGTAAACACCCCATCAAATCTATTGGAAGTAATAAAGAGGGATACTTTGGTATGTCTAGAGTATGGTTTAGTTTGGGATACATTTTAATTTAGGGGGGACTCCTTTACTGGTTGGTTTCACTAATTCAAATTGGGATCGTGACCCTAATGATCAAAATTCTACTACACATTATGTTTTTAGTCTTGGTTTAGGACCACTCACTTGGGCTTGTAAGAAAAAACAAGATTTTTCTCTTTCTTCAGAAAAAGCAGAGTATCGAGCAACAATTAATGCAAGTCAAGAGGCCTTGTGGCTTCAATAGATCATTTTAGAGTTTGGATTCCTACAACAACAACTAAACACCCTATGACATGACAATTAGAGTGTTGTTAATCTTACAAAATATTCAATTCAATATCAATGTAGAAAACACATTGAGCTACAAATGCACTTCATGAGAAACCTCATTCATGATCGAGTTCTTGAAATGATCCTTTTCTCCATATATGATCAAGTTATAGACATTTTCACAAAGTATCTTACAAAATCAAACTTTTCCAAACTTCAATCTATGTTAGGAATTTAGGAAGTTGTCATTAAGGTGGGATAGGCTCTAATGCCTCCTTCTTTCTCCTATTGTGTCACCTTTGTAAATGATTCAATCCTATCCCAAGTTGTTCTTAAGGGGGGGTGTTAGCATATTTATACACTTAGGATTTAGCTAAGATCAACTTGGTCCAATGTGTCTTTAGGTAAAATTTTGTTTTTTTTGTATGCATTTGTAGTTATACAATCTGATGGTCATGATATGTTCTAGATATAGAGTAATCTGACATCTCATATTCTCCTTGATATTAATACATATATTTATCTATGGATTAACACCTGATTGGTCCATGAACTCTTTAAAGATCATGGAACATAATTTGTTGATGATCGATTGTGAGGAAATCTCTTGTAAAATGTTTTTCTTTTGAATTAATATATTTCCTCAAGTGGCCACATTGGCTAGGGCCATGGACGTTTTCCCTCTTAGACGGTTTTAACCATGTGTTGGAAACCTAATCCATTAAGTGTTATGGTATCATTCACTTGTGATGGAATATGAATAGTCAATTGAATATGAGCTATCGTCTAGAGTCCAAGGGACCTCTTGGAAGATGAATCCAAAGGTCATGATCATGTATTTGTATGGGTATCATATTGATCTGAAATGATCTTTTACGCGACAATGGTTGAGTTATTAATCATGTGTTAATTAAACAATTAGGAAGTTGAATGAAAGAGGAAGAATTATATAAGATACATCACAACCATATGCACATATATAGATCTGAAATAAATCATAAATAACAACAAACCATAAACACCAATGTGATAACGGAGTTCAACAATCTCGCCTACGTCTCTGGGCCTTGTCTTAGTGGGATTTCTTATTTCTGTTTGAAGATTTTCAAGTACATCATGAAAGTTCCAATGGATTACAACAATGAGTTGGTAGTGTTCTACCAGATTTCATGAACCCATCAAAATAAACGACACCCAAATCAGATGACCGGAGCTCCTAGAAATAACCCGCAAAGGTGTGCTCCTCAATAGCTTCCTTGACAATCGCTTTGGCTCAACAATTCAGCAACATAAACCTATTATGAACCTATTCCCATGGCCTCAAGAAGGCCTGGTTTATATAGATATTAAATTGGTAACCATCTCCCAACTTTCCCCCAAGATCTGGCCTCAAAAAGGGCCCAATATCCCCCAAAATTAGCCAAAAATCTCCAAAAATGTTGATAAAATCAATTAAAATCACTATTATATAGTGATAACACCCACTTTGCACATATATTGGGGATAATCCCCTAGTCCTGAGTGTGCGCACTTAAAACACAATCACATGCATAATACGGCCAAGTGTCATCCCCCTAGGGGTTGCGCGCTGGCCCTTACCCCACAAACCTCAGTCGTATGGAGTGTTAAATGGAACCGTGGGCTTGACACAAGCCACAACCGCGTGCGCAAAAGGGTATCTGGGAGTCCGAGTCACATGGAGTGTCAAACGGAAGCCCCAAAACTGAGGGCTATTCCACCACCTGTCCACCAATATAAAACATGACGGTTTTGAAACCGTGGCTAGTCCATTTCATTTGTGCCAATGGTTTAAAAATCTTGTGCCATCCGATAAGGGCCAGGTCACCTGCAATACCACCGAAACTGGAGGCTAGAATCCCCCATACCCACGCCAAAAATGAATATAACGGGGCCAAGGTCACACTACGGTGGTCATATGGAGTATAACAAATAGTTGAATCGAGGGTTGGGGCTAGACCATAGCCCCAACTTTCGTCGATGGGACCACCATTCAAACTTAAATAATATGTTCGCCCTTTGTATAACAGGGAACATCAACGGGTGGGCTGGCTAGCCTGACCCTGCCAAAGCTTAGCCCAGACATGAGGTCGTAGTTTCAAAACTATTGGAGTCCAAAATTTTTCCAACCAACTTGACCAATAAATGGGTGCCATGTGGCATCCCATGTCTGGGCCACGTGGCACCACATTATTCGTCAAATTCTGATGCCACATGTCAAGAGTCGATTAGACTAGCTATGCTAAACGTACCTACCACCTCATCTGCCCTGTCAGCACTGTCTTCCATGTGTGGTACCTGCCACATAAGGTGTACGGGCGTGCCACATGTCACCTTTGCAGTGGTGACACATGTCACCCCCATATTGGTCCCATGTACTTGTCCATGTCACACGTCCATACACCCAGTCACCCTGCCATGTGTCACCTCCAGAGGCTACCACATCAGTGTTGATTGTGCATTTCCATGTCAATTGTACGGCCATACGACCTATACAGTCAGCTTCCACGTGGTAGTGTATGGACTGTACAATCATGATTTTTTTGCCTATTTTGCAAAACAAATAGATCACCATAACTTGAATATGATGTCCATTTGAGGTCTTTCAAGTTGCATTGGGTTCGTATCAATGAGGCCTATGCACACGTCTGTTTTGAAGCCATTCTGTGAACTTTTATTTTTAGGCCTTTTTTAGCCCCATCAAGCTCCTGGATCCAAATCTGGATCACATATTAATGAAAATATTTTTCATTCTTATCTCCATTTGGTGCATTCCATCATTGGTATCATATCTTGATAGTTCTTAGGGCCTATGGTAGTTTTCCATAGAATTTGATGAGGTTAACTCTATGATTCTCAAGGTGTTTCATGTGAAAATATCTCTATTGTCTCCTCTTCCATGAGCACCAGTCTCAATCTGCTAGTTTGTGTTAGTCTACCCCTAGTATACCCTCATTCCTACGAAAGCATTAAGGTATCTCTCCCATCTCATTAGTTTATCTATTTTTCCTCATCTTTGAATATGCCCATCCATTTAGCATATTATCCATGAATCAAGCTAGTCTTGTCCTCTCACTCATCCTCGATATCTTCTCATCTTCCAAAACGTACACATTTTTCTCCTCATCATATTTATGTCATAAGATTCTCTTAGGTACTAAATAGTCATCCAAAAAAAACACCAAATTTAAACTGACTACGCATTCCTCTTTCTTCTTGCCAATAATATTTGTTGGTAAAGAAACCCCAAGTCTAGAGAAAGCTCATTCAAATATTTGTAGTGGAGTCTAGTAAGTGTTTTTATAGGTGCTAATGATATGTAGAATGCCTCTCCTTTCCAGTCGTGTTCTCGTGAAATATAGATGAAGTGGTATCGGGCAACCAAAAGTCACAGGGTTTCTTAGTTGGAGATGTAGACTTGGACAAATTCTTATTTCTCTAGACGGTCGAAATTACTATATAAATTTGGTCGAAAGTTGGTTCTATAGAGGATTTTCAAAGAAAAAATATCGGTCGAAACAAAGCTAAAGGACGCATGTAAGTCAATATTAGGTCAGTGGTATTGGCCATTGACTACAACCTCACAAAATAATGCATCGTTCATTGAGTGCACTCCCTCTCCATGCACTAGTGTAGCACATGAACGAAGTCGTAAAGCCAACAATGAAACACTCATCTTGGTTTGTGATAGTGGGAAGAATACTTGGCTTATCACACAGTCTTCCCACATTTATTCACCAAAGTGAAAATCGTCACACCATAACCAAATAACTGTGTTGCAAGCAAGGAAAGGATGAAAATAGTTTTCAACTCTCGACTTGACATTTGATTTCGAACATAATATTCGATATTGGGAATTCATTATCGAAAATTTACATGGTTGGAATTTCTTGACCAGTGAATATATTCTACTCGATTGTATTTACTTGTCAACATGATAGTATGGTGGATGGGTTCACATGTAATACTTCCATCCTTAGTTATAGTGGAGATGAAACTTATATATTCGACATCCAATAAACCCATCGCTCAATTTCCATCTCCACCTCCTTGCATTACAATATTAAGTGTTATCTTAGTCACTAATATTGGACTTGATATCAGTTGTAAACCATAATCCAAATTGATGTTTGCATACACCGATATGTGCATTAATAAAGTGCTTCGATATTTTTGAATGAAATTTGTTGGAGATTTCATTGAAGGGAAGAGATAAGTGCACGTTGCTAGACCAATGGTGAGAAATTGAAGACGAATCTGACAATCTAAGTTTGAAATCCAATCTAAGGGTCTTTTTTGGTCTCTTTCCACTTATTTTATTTGGTGATTTTTGGGTCTTAGGATACTTGTCTTATTCCTTGGCATGGTAAAGAATAAAAAATTGTTTGAGCTTAAGGAATAGGTTTAGAACAAGGAAACTCGGTGTGAAATTCCAACAACAACACCAACATTTGGAAGAACACCCAAGAGTTGATAGTAATTTCTCTTTATTTAACTCTTTCATAGAGATCGAGAGAAAGATTTTGGAAAGAAGACAAAGAAGTTGGAAGTTCCTTGGAGAATGAGAAATTACACATTCAAATCTAGAATCACGAACAATGGTTACTTGCAAATAGTCTTTTTGTAAGTTTACATGTATTTTTTTAATTTAGGTTGAATTACATTGTAAATGAGTGTATTTTTGGTAGAAATTGACACCCTCCATTTGTTGAGTTTGCATTGTAAATTATGATTGTTAAAGGGTGGAGTTGCAAGAAACCCTTGAGGTCTAAGTTGGTGTCTAAATGGATGACATTGATGAACTATTAGAGTTACTCAACACTCTTATACTCTCTGTTTTTTACAATATGGTCACAATTGACAATGAAACTCTTCAATATGTTCTAACTTGTTTGCAAGGTTCACAGACCAAAGTAGAATTGCTTTAAACTCAAACTCAACTTCTTCATGATGAACTTCAATGAAAGAATATTCAACATTCTAAACTAGTTTTTGTTCAGAAAAACCCTCTATAGAATGATTATGATTATGATCCAGATCAATAACTAGTTTAGGAGCAACTTGTTGAGCCAACTTCATATACAATTGCATATGAAGATGAAATTTTGCATGAAGAAGTTCAACTTTCTCTATCTAATCCAATCATCATAACTTGGGAATAAATAGAAGACAACAAGCACAAAACAAGTATCAAATATGAAAAGGAAGTTTACTTTCATATTCTAGATTATATCAAACCAATCTAGTTCCAAAGTGTTGGATTTCATCAAGAAATTTCATATTCACTTGCTCCAATTCAAGAGCATATTCTTAAATTCCAACATTGTCATCGAGTTGGCCACATGGAATATCGATGTTTTGATATTCATCCTTGTGATCATTGTGGAAAGTATAATCATCCTTTAGATAGATGTTCCAAACACAAGAAAACTACAAGATTAAAGAACCACTATGGATGGATCACTTCTTGGCAATGGTCATCAACAGTGAGAAGATATATTGATCATACCAAAGAATTCATTCTCAAGTATTTGACACATATTGCAGTTGAAATATTTTCATCTTATCACCTTGTACCTGACANTTCAAATTTTGAAGTCCTATCAATTGAGTAAGAACAAGTGAGGCAACATCAAAACCATCAGCATGATTTGGTTTGTGATTTTACTTAAACCTCCATTTAGTAGAAGACTTACATCTTCTACTAGAAAATAGTTTATGGTCATCTGAAAACCTCTATTTAAGAACACTTCCAATTAGCAGATGACATCATATTCTAGCTAAATTAGGAAATTTATTGGGAACCATTGATACTTAGAGCCAAGACATGGGATTTTTTGTCTTCCTTAAACCGCCACCACCATTTAGTATAAGACATCAACTTTTGCTATCCTTTTGGTTTGTGGTCATCCCAAAACCACCAGATTCAAAGAGCACATTTATCCATTGGCAACTGTCCACTTCCATATTTTATATATCTTCATGGACTCACACACACCCCTTCATATTAAGGGGGGGTATGTTGGAAACCTAATCCATTAAGGGATATCGCATCATTCACTTGTGATGGAATATGAATATTCAAGTGAATATGAGTTATCATCAGGAATACAAGAGACCTCTTGGAAGATGAATGCAAAGTTCATGACCATATATTTATATGTGTATCATATTAATAAAAAATTATTCCATTCTTATCTCCATTCGGTGCACTCCAACATCATGAAAAAAAATTAGTGTTATGATCTTTGATCTGGCCATGTGAGCAGTTTCTCAAGGTGTTCATCATGTGTGGCAATACCCTATTTTCTCGAACCAAATTCTCATCTAGTGCTACAATAGCAAAGGGAATATTAGAGTCGGTACACAATTAGGTGTTTGGACCTACGTATGTTTCATCATTAGGTTAACCTATGTACTATATTTCATTCATAGATGATTTCTCAAGGAACACATGATTTATTTCCTCTGAAAAAAATCTGAGGTCTTTGGTGTATTTAAAGTGTTTAACGATTTTGTGGAGAATTAGACAGAGAAGAAAATAAATGTGTTGAGGAAAATTAATAGTGGATAGTTCTACATGACTAAATTCAAGGAATTATGTAAATTTTAGAATAGAAAGGAAAAATACTACTTCATACACACCTCAACATTGTTGCAAAAAGGACGAATAAGGTGTTGATGAAAAAAGTAAGGAGAATGCTCAGTAGTACCAATTTAGGACATAAATTCTAGGAAAAGGTAGTGGATATTGCATGTTAGCTGGTAAATCAAACACCCTCCTCATCGTTGGTTCAAAAAAATCCACATGAGGCATGGACTGGTAAAACAAAACTCTCTTAAATATCATATTTTTTGGTTGTGTTTCTTATGTACATGTTCCAAAGGAAAATAGGAGTAAGTTGGATAATGAAGATGAAAAATGTATCTTTATTGGCTATAAACAGGGAATAAAAGGTTATAAATGTTGGGACCTAATAACTAAGAAGGATATTTATAGTGAGGATGTTGTTTTTGGAGAGGTTAAATATGTTCCCAAACAAGAAGTCATACCAAAGGTAAATAAAAAGAGATAATAGAGTTTTAGTTTAAGGATGCAAAACCTGACTCAACAGAAGAACATGAATCAAAAGAAGAAAAACCTCATACTCCAATATTAAGGAGATTGATTCGGGAAAGAAGGAAATCAGAAAGGTATACTCCACCTTATTTTTTTCTAGTTTTTATTTATCTATTGTTGATGATGATCTCAACACTATTAGGGAGGAAGTGGATGCAAAGGATGGTAAACTATGGAAGAAGGCAATGATTGAACAAATGGATGCCTTGGATAAGAATGAGTCTTGGGATCTATTTGAGTTTTTATCTGGAATAAATCTCATTGGTAGAAAATGAATGTTTAAGAAGAACTTGAATGTAGAAGGTAAAGTGGAGAAATACAAAGCTCACTTAGCAAAAAAAGGATATTTCCAGGTAGAGGGAATTATTTTTTGTTAAATTTGTTCTCCTCTTACTAAATTAACTTCTATTAGATTTATTTTGTCTGTTGTTTCTTCTTTTGATATTGAAGTAGAGTATATGGATGTGAAGAAAAAATTCCTACATGGGGATGTTGAAGAAGAAATCTACATGAAACAACTATAAGGTTTTGCAGTGAATGGAAAGAAAGAGTTGGTTTGCAAGCTTAAAAATTTCATGTATGGGTTAAAACAATCTCCAAGGATGTGGTATCAAAAGTTTGATACTTATGTATTGGGATGTGGTTTCTCAAGAAGGAAAGTTGGTCACTATGTGCATTCCAATATAGTTGGTGATCGTTTTATTTATGTGGTCTTGTATGTTGATGATATGTTGTTGATTGGAAAAAAAAAGGAAATCATCAAGGATGTCAAAACTCATTTGTGTTCTAAATTTGATATGAAATATCTTGGTGTTGGAAAAAACAAATTGGGCATGGAAATTAAAAGAGAGAAATCAAGCAATAAAATATAGTTGAATCAAAGGAAATATGTTGAGACACTATTGCAGAGGTTTATTATGTAGGAATGTAAAATGGTCAAGGTTCATATTCTTGTAGGTGTAAGTTATCTACACATCAATGTCCCAAGACACATGAAGAGGAAAAGGACATGTCTCATGTTCCCTATGCTAGTGTTGATGGTAGTTTGATGTATGTAATGTTCTATACCAGACCAAACATTGTCCATGCAATGGGAATTTTGAGTAGGTATGTGTCAAAACTAGGGAAGGAGCATTGGATAGCTGTAAATAGGGTCTTTAGGTATTTGCATGGCACTACATATTATGGAATTTGCTACCAAGGAAGACATGGAACAAACATATTTTTACATGTACATGGATTTGTTGACATGGAATGAGCTGTATATCTAGATTGTAAAATATCTACAAGTGGTTATGTGTTTAACCTAATTGGAGGAGCAATCAGTTGGGTGAGCAAGAGACATTCTGTAGTTGCAATCTCAACTACAGAAGTTGAATACATGGCAGCCACTCATGCAAGTAAGGAAGCTATATGGTTACAAAGATCATTTTCATGTATTGTGTTTGTACAACATGTTGTAAGGTTATATTGTGATGATCATAGTGCAATATTTCTAGCAAATAACCCTGATCATCATTCTAAAATGAAGCATGTTGATGTTCAATACCACTTTGTGAGAGACATGGTTTAAGAAAAGAAGGTGTTTCTCATGAAGGTTAACATTTTTAATAATGGTGCAGAATCACTAATGAAGTCTATTAATACCAAGAAGTTCTCTTGGTGTAGAGAATCAATGGGCATTGCTACCTTAAATTGTTGATATTGTAAAACCTGATCCCCCTATATGAAAATAAAACAACAAGTGGGAGAATTTGGGGAATGTGTTATATTATTTTCATAGTTATCTACACAAATTGTATGTTTCACTAAGGGGGTTGCAAGGGGGATCGAAGCCCTAAAAAAATGGGTTGTTTTAGGTCTATTTTTCAGCCAATGGTTTTTTGACCCATTGTAACCTGATTCTGGTTAAAGAATCAAGGTTCTAATCTAATCTGGGTTAATTTTTTATGGTTTTGGAAGCTAAAAATCCTATATATTGCATTGTAAATGGTGAAGTTAATAATAGGAGAAATAGAGATGTGGCTATAAGGTTTTTTGGTTTTCTCGATTAAGGGTTTTCAGGGTAAATTTATGCGTAACATGTGTGTTTTTCATTCTAATTTTATAAAAAATATGTATGCATTTTTTTATTGTAAATATTTAAAAATTACATTAAGGACTTAGTTTGCATGATACAACTACAAAACAAGCAGAAAGATAAGCAAGTGTAAAGGGATAATCATAAGGGGGAATATTTCATTGAGTTTGTATTGCTTGGTAGAACACTAGGGATACCAACTATCATCAAGCCTTATTTTGTATTTGATCTTCTTGATAACAAAATTTTGAAATAAATTGTTATCAATGATTTCACATGCTTACTTTCTCATACTACTTTAAACTTGATATTAAAAAACAAAAACAATTTTGAAGCTATTCTTGTCACAATTTTAGTAACGCTACTTTCGGAAACTATGTATGAGTCACTCTGTGAATATTTATATGTTGTAAACTAACCATTGGATGATTAAGAAAAATTAAGGAAAATGTGGATGTGAGGAGCACTAAAATAATTTCTTTATTTATCTAGGACTAAGTTTCATTACTCCTTGAGTGAGAAAGGTTTTTCTTATTAAGTAGTCTACTTTATAACATTTTTTGAAGAATCCTATGGTTTCCATGTTTATCATAAAATTGTATTATTTTTAGGGTTTCAAGATGAGCCCCAAGTATCCATGATGAGACACTCCATCTTTCATATCAATCCTCAACTGCCCCAAGTAACATATTAGTGCAAAATCCATATTTAATATTGAAGTGGAAGCATTGACTATTTAATGTTGTGGAAGAACCACTTATTGAATGCTACTTGTTGCTAGTTTGATCCCCCATCCATAAGGCACAATGTTGATGATGATACACTTCATTACCTTGACCAAAATATTACAATAAGGTGTGATTTGTAGAAGTGAAAAAGGATATGATTATTTCTAATAAAAATTGATACTTATGGACCCACAAACCCTAGTCTCCAGCTCATGTGATCTGAAAATGATCTTTAAAGACTTGGCTAAGTTTTAAGTATGAGTTCATTTACCAATTAGGAATTTATAAAAGAAGAAGAAATTAATGAGATATTATAGCAGCCATCATAAGGAAATGCAAATCATAATACAAGCACAAAGAGAAGAAAACCATAACAACAAAGTTGTTAATGAAGTTTGGCAAGATTGCCTACATCTCTAGGCCTTTGTCTCAGTGGGTGAGACTTTCTTATTTCTCTTCAATAATTCAAACGTACATCATAAAATTGTCAAAAGTATTACAAAATTCTCTTTCTATGTTCTTCTCAACTTCAAGAATCCAACACAACTGACGACACTGAAAAAGGTTGACCATAGCTCCCGGAATTGACCCGCAAACTTTGCTTCCTCAATGGCTTCCCTGCATAAAAATGGCTTTGGATTTCAAATTCCTTAGCATTTCTCCTATTCTGAACCTCCCTAATATCTGGCCTCAAATCAAGCTCCAAATCCTCCAATAATGGCTAAAATCCATTAAAACCAGGTTGAAAATCAACAAAAAATCATATTATATGGTCAAAAACCCATTTTAGGAAAAAATGTAGGTGCAACCCCCTTTTCCCAGGATCCTGATCATATGTGCGCTTCCATATGGCCAAGCGTCAGGCGTTGGCCCCTAACCCTTCGTTCAAGCCCCCAAATCTCGATCGTATGGCACCATGTCCTTGGTGCTAACGATGATCTAGATGGATATCAGTGGCCAATCACCTATTCCACTGGCTCAAAAAATAGTTTTCCACCTTGGCAGTTTTTCGGGTTCCAAACTTCCGGGGCCATTTTGAGGCCCTAAACGATGTTTTTTGGGGATTTTGGGCCCAGGTGACTGCTTGAGGGACTTACCTAGGCCATTCAAAAATTATTCTTCTCTGTTAGACCTTTCCAACAGGTTATCGTGTGCCTAAAACAGAGATCGTATGCAAAAGTTATGACCCCGGGAAGTTGATGTAATAACTTACCCAAACTGGGCCCACATGAATAGAAAACCAATTTTACTGTATCTCTGTTATTTTTTGTTAAGCATATTTTAATAATTTGTATTCATTTCATTCTTCTCATCAAATCCAGATCAAACCCTCCATGCGCCTCCACATAACGGTTGTAGCCCCTGGTTCATAGCCCCCAGTCATGTAGGGTGCCAAGTGCCCTCACATTGGCCCCCTTTGACCGGGACTTATCCCACAACAATCGCCAATTTGAAATTCAAATAGAGGTTTATCCACATGGCTTAATGAGTACCATAAATATCGGTTGGTTAGTGGGTTTGGTGTAGTCTGTTGGTGCCACCAAAGGTCATGGGTTCGAAACTCATGGAGTGCCAACAAATATTTTCCTTAGCCAACATTGGAAAAATCTGGGGTGCCACATGGCACCCTCTGATTGGGACATGTGTCACCCTATTATTGGACCATATGATCCAGTCAACACCCAGTCAGCATGCATAGTTAGTTTCCACATCATCGTTGTACATCCCAGTTACCTATCTAGTAAGCTGCCATGTCAACATTCATACAACCCAGTCACCCTGCCACATCAGCTTCTGTACAACCCAATCACCCTGCCATGTCATCTTTCGTATAGCCACCTATCGTTGGTACTTCCATGTGTTAGCCTATTATTGGCCCACGTCACGTATGGGATGCCACGTGTCATTCGTACAGTGCCATGTGTCAATTCTGTACTGGTCCAATTCAGCCCAAAAATTCCAAAACTGAGTGACACGTGTCACCTCCTAATGATGCCACATGTCCTTACTGATGTCATCATGATGTAATGTTGACATCACCTGTCGTACTGATGAGATCATCATTACGACCTGTTGACTTTGACCAGTTTGACTTTTTGCATGTTTGGGAAATCGGTCAGAATGTGATATCTTTCACATACATTGTCCATTTCCAAAAACAATTATATGGTCGGAATCAACACGATGAGCCAAACACAATGGCGCTAGTTTCGTCTGATTCCGGTAACTTTGATTTTTAGGCCTTCCTCGATCCATTTTGGATCATGCCTCCCCACTAAGACCTTTTGGTCCTCCAAAAGGGTATTAACCAGTCATCATGTGCAGGATAGGCCACCCCACTTTTCCTTTGTCTGTAAACTTTGTCCTGTGCACCTGTCTTATCATAATCAATTGTAAAACAACCATGACAACTGACAACATATTGTTAGCCACTCGTACTCTTTCACATCTTACTAAAGCCACTACCATCCATGTTGAAAACATCAGCAGCGATAACATCAGAAATATGACTACAAATGAGCTAATATGTTTGAAGTGCTTGCACAACATTATCTTATCTTGAAGCAAAGGATGATTGAACTTCCATTCTACAACCATATCATGTTCATGCTTAATATCAATTGCTTTACTTGGCACAATTATAGGTGTGTTGGTTGCATAAGCTTCCTTCCTTAATTGGTCCATTGTTTGAAGAGATCAATTTTCTTTTAAGTGATGAGCATGTACAACATATCCATTTCCTTCTTTAGTTAAGTGATATTGATTATGTTCCCTATAGAATATTTTTTTGTGATCATACAAGTAAGGTTTGCCTAAGACCATTCCAAATTCATTGAGTGGCACCACATCACACATTACCTCATCCACAAACTTTGATGAAATTGCAAACTTTAAAGTGCATTGCTTTGTTATGTTTAATTTACGATTGTTTCTTATCCATTTAAGTGAGTAAGGTTTATGATGTAGTTTAGTTGTCAATCCCAATTGTTTAACCACTTCCTCTGAAATCAAGTTAGATTGAGATCAACTATCTATCAAAGTGTCGATCTTATCATGTTTCATTATCACCCTTATGTGAAACAATTTACTTCTAGAATCATATTCATCACCAATTTTACCTGTCAAACCAACTATTGTGATCTTAGTCTCATCACCTGAATCATATCCCAAGTCTGTTGGTTTTTTTGTTGTTGCAACTGTTTTCCTCCCTTTCCTCTCTTTGAACTACTTTAGTCTCTTCTCTGGATGCAATTGCCAGCAATGGTCATCATCGTTCCCTTCTTTCTTGCAATGCTTGCAAGAGAGCTTCTCTTCCTTTCTTGTTGCTGAATTTTATTTCTTTCCATTCCCCTTTCTTTTGTACTCTTTCCTTGAAGATGATTCCCCTGATACACCAACTCCTGTTTTCCCTGCTTCAATGTGTTTTTCTAGAACATAAACCTTAACAAGATTAAATACAGTGTTTTGAATATGTGCAGGTAAACCTCCTATATACTTCATAAGAGTTTCTTGGGTATGTAATGGAATATTCAACAATAATGTCATCTTACGAAATTCATCTGTGTATTCTTCCATTGTTTGTCCCTTTCTTTGTTTAAGACTTTTCCATTCAATTAAAGACTTCTCTTTATAACCCAGACGATAAAATTTCTTTCTAAGTGAAAAAACAAAATCTTTCCATGATGGAAATACATTGCCAACTTTTTGGTTGCTATTTTGCAACTTACTCTGCCACCAGATGAGTATTGTGCCTGCAAGAGGAAGCGATGCCAACTTGATTTGAGTTGCCTCATCCTTGATTTGTTGCACACTAAAATAAACTTCCATCATACTAACCCAGTTATCAATCCTCTCAACATTGACTTCACCATCATACATGGGAAATTCAAATTTCACATCAAGCTTAAGTAAAGGCATATCATGTTTATGTTTATGGGAATGTTTTCTTGCAGTGGATTTGGAACTTATACTTGAAGAAGAACAAGTTGATGGAGAAGAAGGAGGTTTAGGAGGATCCTCTCCTTATTAACTTTTGTCTTGTTTAGAAGATTCCCCTTGGAAATGCCTCTTATGTTCCAAGTAATCCTCATATAAGACCTTTACCATCTCATACATGGTGAATAAAGTCTTTTGCAACTCTATATCATTCTGAGACATTCCTTCTTCTATTGTCATCTCCTTTGAGAAGTCCTCTTTATCGATCCAATCTTAGGATACCCCTCTACAAGCTTGCCTTCACCATACTCATCTTTTCCCTGGTCATCATGAAAAATAAAAAACCAACCATTAACATGCTTTGATACCAATTGATCAAAAATGATCTTTAAAGACTTGGCTAAGTTTTAAGCATGAGTTCATTTACCAATATTATAGCATCCATCATAACGAAATCTAGATCTGAATATAAGCACAAAGAGAAGCAAACCATAAAAAGAATGTTGTTAACGAAGTTCATCAAGATTTCCTACGTCTCCGGGCCTTTGTCTCAGTGGGTGAGGCTCTCTTATTTCTCTTCAATGCTTCAAAAGTACATCAGAAAAGTTTCAAAAGGATTATAAACTGTCCAGCTATGTTTTGCTTGACCTCAAGAATCCAACGCAACTAACGACACTGAAAAAGGTTGAGCATAGCTCCTGGAATTGGCATGCAAAGTTTTCTTCCTCAATGGATTCCCTTCATAAAAATGGCTTTGGCTTTCAAATTCCTCAGCATTTATCCTATTTTGAACCTCCCTAATGCTGCTAAGAACCCTTGGTTTATATATATGTGGAGTTGGTATCAACCTCCCAACTTCCTCCCAATATCTGGCCTCAAATCAATCTCCAGATCCTCCAATAATGGCTAAAATCCATTAAAAATAGGTTGAAAATCAACAAAAAATCATATTATATGGTCAAAAACCATTTTTTGGCAAAAATGCAGGTGAAACCCCCTTCTCCCAGGCTCCTGGTCATATGCGCACTTCCATATGGCCAAGCACTAGGTGTTGGCCCCTAACGCTTTGTTCAAGCCCCCAAATCTTGGTCGTATGACACCATGTGCCCTAGTGCTAACCCTCCACATAACATTTGTAGCCCCTAGTTCATAGCCCCCGATCGTGTGGGGTGCCAAGTGCCCTCGTGTTGGCCCCCTCCCACCGGGGATTAGCCCACAATAACCCCCAATTTTCAATTCAAATTGAGGTTTAGCCACATGGATTAACAAGTACCATAAAGCTCGGTTGGTTAGCGGGTTTGGTGTAGTCCATTGGAACCACTGGAGGTCATGGGTTCAAAACTCATGGAGTGCCAACAAAAGTTTTTCCTTAGCCAACGTTGGAAAAATCCTGGGTGCCACGTGGTGCCCTCTAATTGGGCCATGTGTCACCCTGTGATTGGACCATATGTTGATATTATGGTAGCTTCGAGAGGTATGAACCTCCATTGTGACCTTTGACAAGATTAGAATGTTCCAGAAGAAATAAAAGAAGTGAACATAACCCTAGAAAAGATATCGACTGAGAGAGATAATTAATATGAATTAATTAGTACCCAGAATGAGAATTTGGCCCAGGAAGTCTGCCAGGATTAGTGTAAATACAGGGCGCCAGTATTTCATTTGACACACTTCTCAGAATTACAGACAGGGCACTTGTGCGCACTGCAGCCTGGCAATCTTATGCGCAAGTTTTGTAGAAGGTGTTGCCGCCAGTTCTGAAGCCTATTGCTTCTATCTTTTGGGTTGGACTCTCTGATCAAATTTGGTTACTTCTTGCTTGGTGCATTACCCTTGCTTGGCTATTGGATTGCTACCAGCATTCTTCTCTCTATCAAGGTCAAGGTGCTCGAAGGGTGGCTTCGACCTATGGTTGGGTGATAATAATGATATTGTCAATGGTAAAATGAGCACATTCTAATAGGTTATGGGCCCACACCTCCTTCACTCAGTCTAACCACTAGAAGGAATCGTAACCATTATAATATTAAGCTTGCTAAAGGACTGTCGCTAGGGTTACTAGTAGGAGCAGCTTCCAAGACATTGTCTCTAGGGTTACTAGTAGGAGCAGTTGCAGAAACCTTAAAACCCCGATCTAGCACCTTGTGATGGAACATCTCGTTCAAGAAGAAGGTATTCAAGTTCGCCTTAGTCCAGTGCATCTCTTGCATCTCTTGGCACTTTCAGAAGGCACAAAAGTCAAAGTTGAAGTTTTGGATCAAGGCATGACCAGTCACGAGTCAACCGAAGACATGAGTGAAAAGACTAGTTACCTACACTACTCATCACTCATAGGAATGATTGAAGATGACATGTGGATAATTGATAGTGGAGCTTCTAGGCACATGATGGGAGATCAAGCCAGACTCTCAAGTTTAAATGAGAAGAAGACATCGTACAAGGTAGAGCTTGGAGACAAAAGCACTTACCCAGTCGAAGGATTTGGACAAGCCTCCATCAAGTTGAAAATAGGTAACAATGTTCATTTGAGCAATGTCTTATATGCACTTGGTTTAGAAAATAAACTTGCATCCATATCTTTCCTAGAAGACAAAGGAAACAGAATAGCTTTCGTATATGGAAAAGTGTTATCTTGGCATAAAGACTCCAACATAGAGAATGCTAGGGTTATTGGAACCCGTGAAGGAAATCTATATAGACTACTAGAACAAAATGAAGAAGCTCTTTTACATGATGAAGTCAATCCCAATGAACTTTGGCACAGAAGGTACGCTCATATTAACTATCAAGCATTACCTTTTCTCAAAAACATGGTTGAAGGAATACCAGAATTGCAATCTACACATGAAGGAATTTGCAAAGGATGTGCTCTTGGAAAGAATGTCAAGAAACCATTTCCAAGCAACAACAATAGATCTAAGGAGATTCTAGATCTAATACACTCAGATGTTTTTGGTCCGATGCCAGTCAAATCTCTAGGAGGTTCTCTTTACTATGTACTATTCATAGATGATTATTCAAGAAAGACTTGGTTATATCTTCTGAAGACAAAGGATGAAATATTCAACAAGTTTCAAGAATTCAAAGCAGAGATAGAGAACCTCACAAACAAGAAAATAAAGACCTTAAGAATAGATAATGGAGGAGACTACACATCAAAGGAATTTGTTGCATTTTGTAAATCAGCAGGGATTAGGAGGGAGTTGATTGTTCCTCATAATCCTCAACAAAATGGTGTAGCAGAAAGAAAGAACGGATCTATTGAAGAAACTGTGAAGGCACTACTAAACGATCAAGGTTTATCCATGTTCTTATGGGGAGAAGCATCCATGAAAACAATATATGTCCAGAACAGAAGTCCTCGCCACATACTAAAGGGCATGACTCCAGAAGAAACCTTCTCAAGTAAGAAACCTAATGTGGAAAACCTAAGAATCTTTGGATGTCTTGTTTACTCTCACATTCCCAAGGACAAAAGGAATAAATTATAACCCTTGGGAAAGAAGGGCATATTCATGGGATATAGCGAATAATCCAAGGCTTATAGAATCTATATTCCGGAACAACATAAGATTGAAGTCAGCAGAGACGTGGCCTTCAATGAAAAGATGGATTTCAAGAAATCCATAGAAGAAACTATAGAAGAAGAAGAGCATGAAGAGCCTATTGAAGAAAGCACAGAAAACAAGAATGAAGAAAAGGAACAACCTGATCATCCTATGCAACCATGTGAGACCATTGATTTAGACACCGTACCTAAGACCAAGAAACGACCAGCTTGATTTGAAGCTACCTTACAAGAAGTAGAAAGACTCAAGGCCCCAGATGGGACATTCAAAAAAAGTAAGAAGCCTAAAATATTCTCAAGCTATGCAACATGTATGACAAAGCTTCTAGATGAAGAACCTACCATTTTTGAAGAAGCAGTTCAAAAGAAACAATGGAAAGAAGCTATGACGGAAGAACACCAATCCATCATGAAAAATGATGTACGGGAAATTGTGCCTAGACCTAAAGAAAAATCAGTGGTAACTTCAAAATGGGTATATAAGATTAAACATGCAGCAGACGGAAGCCTGGATAAATATAAAGCAAGATTCCTAGCTAGAGGGTTCTCCCAGAATCAGGGATAAGACTATGACGAAACATTTTCTCTGGTTGCTAGATATACTTCCATTAGAGCTATCATATCTCTTGTCGCTTCCATGGGATGGAGTTTACATCAGATGGATGTAAAAACAACTTTCCTCAATGGAGAAATCGAAGAAGAAGTATATATTGAACAACCTCGAGGGTTTGAAGTACATTCCAGAGACACTCATGTTTGCAAACTAAAGAAAGCCTTATATGGAATCAAGCAAGCTCCAAGAGCTTGGTATGCCAGAATAGATAGATATCTAACGAGACTTGGTTTCTCCAAAAGTCATGCAGATCCAAACCTTTACTACAACGTCGTGAACAATGCACCTGTGATTCTACTACTATATGTTGGGGATCTATTCCTAACAGGTGAAGAGTCTCTCACCATCGACTGCAAAAAGGAACTAGCTTATGAGTTTGATATGAAAGATCTTGGTCTTATGCATTATTACTTGGGACTAGAAGTATGGCAGAAGTGTGGTGAAGTATTCCTTGGACAAGGAAAGTATGCAATAAATATTCTCCAGAAGTTTAGAATGATGGATTGCAAATACATGGACACTCCTATGACTACATAAATAAGAAGAGTAAGAGATTTAGATTCTGATCCAGTAAATCCATCACTATATCGACAATTGATTGGGTCATTGATGTATTTGGTAAATACTCGACCAGATATTTGCTTTGTCGTGAACACACTAAGCCAGTTCTAGGTGGAACTTAGACATGAGCATTGGATAACTGCAAAGCATGTCCTAAGATATATTCATGGGACAATAAACTATGGTCTAAGATAGACCACATCCAGTGATATACAACTTCATGGATTCACAGATTCAGATTGGGAAGGAAGTGCAGAACACAAAAAGAGTACTTCAGGGATGTGTTTCAGCTTGGGCTCCGCTATGATATCTTGGGGCAGCAGGGAACAAAAGTCTGTCACACTCAACACAGCAGAAGAAGAATATATCGCAGCATGTGAGGCATGCACAGAGGCAATATGGCTAAGAAATCTAATATCCAATTTATTTGATCAGGTTCCAGATTCAACCATAATACATTGTGACAATCAAAGTTATATAAGGCTATCAAAACACCCAGTGTTTCATGAATGGTCAAAACATATTGAGATAAAATACTACTTTATTCGATATAAATTCCAGGAAGGAGAAGTAAAGCTCCAGTATATCCCCACAGATGAGCAGACAATAGATATCCTGACAAAGCCTCTCTCTAGAATAAAGTTTTCATATTTTCGAGACAAATTGGGGATCGTGGAAATAACTCCCTTAGTTGAAAGGGAATAAATGAATCTCCAGGTTGGGAGGGAGCACTGGCATTTTATTGAATTAAGGACAGTCATTTTAAAGTTTAAAAAATGGTCCAGCTTGGGCAGTTCCTTTCCAGATTCGGAAAGTGGTTTGAGATTTCTGACGGACAGGCATTTTCCAGTTTGGAAAATGGTCCAGATCGAACAGTCATTTTTGTAATGAAAATGGTTCGATGAATTGTTGATGTACCATAGATAGTGATTTACCATTGTGGTTAGAATGGGGAATGGTCTAGGGAAGTCTCTCTTCTTGAGGGTTACTCAAGAAGACTGGCCCGCCTTGCTGGACAACGATTTCCCATTGTGGTTAACATGGGGAATGGTTCTTTTTGGAGGTTGGTGCAGGACAATCATTTCTTAGGGTAGATTCATTCTCTCTAGGTTTCACTTTGTTTAATGTCGAAGGGATGGCCCAGGGTGGGGAATGGTCTAGGTTCTGCAATCAGGGACATGCATTCCTTAGGGCAGACTCATTCTCTCTAGGTTGCACTTTGTTTAGTGCCAGAGGAATGGCCCAGGGTGGGGAATGGTCCAAGATCATAAATCAGGACAATTATTCTTCTTTTCTTGAGAAGAATAGTCCAGATAGCTCATCATTGATGTTCTACTCTGAGGGAAGATGCTCTTTCAGATCTCACAGATGTGAGTGAAAGAATGGCCGAGATGATTCAGTTTATATCATAACAATATTTTTTGTGGAGGTTGATATCAGATGATTGTTATGGAGGCTTCATGTCTCTAGACAATAGAGATATGTTACTATGGTGGATATGTTCCACTATTTGTGACTATGTGTCACGGTTTGAGTAGTTGTGTACTACCGTGGATAAACACAGTTGTGTTCTATCAATTGATATTGTACCTGTTGTCATGGAAATTATCCAGTTAGATAATAATGACGGTGCTCATGATGCTACAAGTTGAATGATTTGTTTGTTCTCAAGACCATTATCGGTTATACCTCCCTAGTTAGGAGGGAGTGTTGATATTATGGTAGCTTCGGGAGGTATGAACCTCGATTGTGACCTTTGACAAGATTAGAATGTTCCGGAAGAAAGAAAAGAAGTGAATGCAACCCTATAAAAGATGTTGGCTGAGAGAGATAATTAATATGAATTAATTAGTACCCAGAATGAGAAGTTGGCCCAGGCAGTCTTCCAAAATTACTATAAATACAGGGCGCCAGTCTTTCATTTGACACACTTCTCAGAATTGCAGACAGGGCACTTGTGCACACTGCAGTCTGGAAGTCTTGTGCGTAAGTTCTGGAGAAGGTGTTGCCACTAGTTCTGAAGCCTATTGCTTCTATCTTTTGGGTTGGACTCTCTAATCATATTTGGTTACTTCTTGCTTGGTGCATTAGCCTTGCTTGGCTATTGGATTGCTACTAGGATTCTTCTCTCTGTCAAGGTCAAAGTGCTCGGAGGGTAGCTTCGGCCTATGGTTGGGTGACAATAGTGATATTGTCAATGGTAAAATGAGCACATTCTAACACCGTATGATCCAGTCAACACCCAATCGACATGCATAGTCAGTTGCCACATCACCACCGTACAACCCAGTCACATGTCCACTCAGTTGCCATGTCAACATCTGTACAGCCCTGTCACCCTTCCACATTAGCTTTCGTACATTCAAGTCACCCTACCACATCATCTTATGTACAACCACCTGTTGTTTGTACTGCCACATGTCATCCTGTCATTGGGCCACATCACATATGAACTACCACATGTCATTCGTATAGTGCCACGTGTTAATTCCATACTGGTCCAACTCAACCCAAAAATGGAAAAACTTAGTGGCATGTGTCACCTCCTGGTGATGCCACGTGTCCATGTTGATGTCATGCTGACATCACCTATCGTACGGATGATGTCATCAATACAACATGTTGACTTTGACCAGTTTGACTTTTTACATGTTTGGGAAATCGGTCAGAATGCGATATCTTTCGCATACGGTGTCCATTTGCGAAAAACATTATATGGTCGGAATCAACGCGATGAGTTAGATGCAATGGCGTTGGTTTTGTATGATTCCGAGAACTTTGATTTTTAGGCCTTCCTGGATCCATTTTGGATCATCATGACACCACACACCCATGAAGAACCATGCCACGATTATGACACATCTATTTGTCATTAATACACTATGGGATGACAAAATATTTTTCAAATCCTTCACAATCTCACATGTATGATCAATTGAAGCACTTGGAAACTCAACCATTTTCTAAGTGATTCAATTGATCTTAGATGTGATATTGTGAAAGGATACAAACAATATTCTTTCATTTCATTGTGTAATAATGACAAATGCATGTGTTGAGATTGTATGATCAATTAAAGCACTTAGAAAACTAACCATTTTCTAAGTGTTTCAATTGGTATTACATGTGATATTATGAAAGGATTTGAAAAATATTATATCATGTTATAGTGTAATAATGACAAATACATGTTTCATAATGGTAGCATTGTTCTTTGTGGGATTGGGAATAATGCATAAATGAGGGATTTCTACATTTCGGTACTCAGCTCTAGTCAAAGACAACCAACTCAAGTAACAGAGTCAAAGTTAAAAATGTTGAAACTTTTTTTTGAGATTTCATTTTGTTGATACCATATTCTCTGTTGTTGAAATACTAATCTGGGTTTCCTATCATTTTAGGAAAATAAATGGATAACCTAAGTGTTCAATATTGATAGGTATTTTATTTTTATTACTCTTTGAAATTTTCAAAAATTAATCATGAATTCTTTATAAATTAATCATGAAAGATTTGATGGTCACTACAAGATAGATGGACCTTTGTCCCTAATTCAAAGTAAGAAGTTGTCATTTCTAACCTTTTTGAAAATAAAAATGAGGGTATTTTAAGAAGCTTAGATTGTGGAGCAAAGAGAAGGAATTCCTCTGGTGCTATGAAACTTGAGGGTTTGGGATTTCTTATCTAGAAAAAGGTTAGGGTTTCCCACAACCACTCATGGCTATGGCTAGGGGAAAGAGTGTGTCTCTCTCCTACAACAAGATTCTAGCAAGACATCACAATGACCCAAGCAACCCCTCCCTAAATTAGCATGAAAACAACCCACATGGATCTAATACCTCAAGAACCAATAAGGGTAATAATAACTAAATAAATGCTCAACCAACAAGTATTGAAAAGAGAGACCATATCCATGGTATCTCTGGAACCGCACCAACTTGTTTACCAAAGGCTAAGGAAAATATAAAATATCATATTACTTCTACCAAAATTGGAAGCTACATACATTTCATGCAAGACCACAACTTAATAGGAAAATTCTTGGGCATATAGCCCATTGAGAAATCCCTCACATGGTGGATCAAAACAACTTGGAAACCCAAAGGTCATATTGACCTCAAGGTGGGCTCCAAAGAGTTTTTTACATCCATATTTTCCCATCTAGAGGATAGAGATCAAGTCTTCGAAAATGGACCATTAAATTTACAACTTAGCAGGGCTTCACTTCTGACTCTGGATGAAACATCATCCCTGAAAAGGATAATTTCACCACCACTCTTGCTTGGATCCGCCTTTAATCTCTCCCACGGGAATTTTGGGATGTGGAAAGTTTGGAAGGCATTGGAAATACCCTAGGGTATTTTGTGAAAATTTTGGAAGTCACCAAGCTAGTTCATTATACCTCTTATGCACTCATATGTGTATACATCAATATCTCTAAGGCCCTCCCAAAATCAATCAGCCTCAGTTATCAAGACAATGAATGGGTGAAAACCTTTGATTTTGATCACATACTCTTTCATTGTCGAAGATACCATGAACATGGCCATCTGTTTCAAGACTACCCCTTGAATGTTCGTCCACAATTTGTACAAACATCCCCATTAAGGGATGTTGAGGGATTCAAGTAGGTCTCAGAAAGAAAAAAATCATAAATAAAACTTGATCCCCCTCGATCCAAAAGAGACATCAAAACAATTCATTCCTTTAAAATCCTCTCCCACGGTGAAGAAGGATAGGATAAAACTCCTCATCAGGAGACTCAACCAAAGTTGGACCCCAAGAATGACTACAAATTGAATGATAGTTCCAAGCACCACAAAACCATGGATATAAACTCCTTAGACCTGGTCAATGGAGAAGAGGAAATGCAAGAGGATTTTTCTGAATAGATCAATTCAGAAGATGGCGATGAGATGGATCTCGGCGAATTAGATTGTCAATCCATTGCAGCATATTGTGAGCGACAAGACCCAAATTCTATACTAGAGAAACAGGTCAAAATTTTGAAAGATTTCATTTTCCACAACTAGATCTATAGAGAACTAATTTCCAAAGGTAAACACTTCTTTTTTTCCTCATTAGGAATCAAAACTCATTCTTCTCATGATAACTCCAAACCCTCTAGGTAGAAAAAAAAAAGGAGGTTGCAGAAGCAACAAGTAGATTCTCCAAGAATTGGATGAACTTCTGGTTAAATCAGGTCATATTGCCTTGATTACCAAAAACATACCCCCCCTCCCTCCCCCCATTTTCATGAATATTGTCTCCTAGAATATCTTAGGCCTCAATGGTAAAACCAAAAATAAGCTTCTCAAGTAAAAAATTCTTAAAGAAAAACCAACCTTAGTCATGCTACAAGAAATGAAATGCCTTAGTAATCTATTTTCAACTTTATCCCCCCACATTTGATAAGGATCCAAATCCATCTCAGTTGACTCATAGGGTGTAGTAGGAGGTATTTTACTCCTACGAAACCTGAAAGAAGTCTCCTTGTCCATTTTTTTCTCAACCAAATACTCTCTTCCAGATTGCTTCCAGCTAGTGGGTTCCTCAAAACCCAAATTTCTCACCGACATATATGGCCCTAATTACATCTTGGAAAAAATATAATTCCTTAAATACATCCATAACCTCAAGCCAATCATAGGCATCAATCATTGTCTCATTAGTGAGGACTTCAACATAATTACCTCCCTTGTTGAAAATATGGGGGGCATCAAAAGACTCAACAATGACTCTCAAAAATTAAATGAAACAATTCCACTTCTAAATGTAGTTGATATAGAAACTTTGAATGGATTGCACACCTGGAACAATCGATGAGGGGGAAATCATCAGGTAGCCTCTAGGATGGACTGCTTGGTATTTGAATCTCTAATTCTATGTATCCTTCATTAATCATCATTCATCCTTCCCAGTGGAAGCTAAAATCATTGGCCTATCAAGTTAGAACTTGATCTTAAAGGAATCACATTTAATCGACTGTTCTGATTCAAAATATTTTGGCTTGAGCATCCCAATTTATAGGAAAACATTAAACTCTAGTGGGAGGAATCTGATCCTAACTCTAGCTCTCCAATGTATATATTCCAACAAAATCTCAATCACATCAAGAAACGTCTTAAAATATGGAACAAGGAGTGATTTGGAAATATTTTCAAATCCAAAGAAGAACTAGAGAATCAAATGGAGCATCTTCAACAAGAAATGATCCTAGAAGTAAGAACAAAGCAACTGATAAAAGAGGAAGTGCAACTCAAATCCTAGCTCAACATCCAGGATAGATAAGAGGATTTTATTTGGAAGAAAAAATAAATAATCATATGGATCAAAGAAGAAGATAATAATTCGAAATTCTTTCACAGATCCATGGTACATAGGCATCATCATAATCCCATCTCTTCACTAAAATACAACCAAGGTAACATACTTACAAACATGCAGATATGGAGTAGTAACTTGTAAATTTCTATAAATCTCTCCTCTCTGAGCCTATAGAGGAAATAATACTTTCAATAGAAAAAATCACTCGCTGCATTCCCCAACTAGTCTCACTTGAGAAAAATGAGGCCCTAATGTGCCCCATTTCCCTTGAGAAAGTGGAACAAGTGATCTTCTAAGTGCCTAAAGGAAAATCGTTGGGCCCATATGGATTTACCATTGATTTCTTTCAATCCTAATGGTCCATTATAAAAAATGATGTATGGACCTTGGTTGAGGGGTCTCGCTAATTTTCCAACGTTCTCCTAGCCTTGAACGCCACCTTCCTCACCCTGATTCCCAAGGAGGACAAAGTGGAGGACCCGAGTAAATTCCATCCCTTTTCCCTTTGCAATGTGCTCTATAATATTATCATGAAGTTCATAGACATTCACCTAAATCCCCTCCTCCTCTATCTGATCTCTCAAGAAAAAAATGGTTATGTGGAAGGTAGGAAAATCTTGTATGGGGTCATCCTTGCGCATGAAATTATCCACTCTCTCAAAAATACTAGATCCCCAAGCATGCTCATAAAACTAGACATGTTAAAGGCCTTTGATAATCTCAGCTGGAAATACATCCACCATGTCCTCCAGGATTTTGGATTCTCCCCTCTATGGATCAAATAGAGCTTGACCATCACTTCCTCTTCCTTTTCCCCTATCCTGGTTAATGGTTCCCCCTAGGCCACCTTCTCTCCTTGTTGAGGAATTCGGTGGGGAGACCCACTTTCACATTTCCTCTTCATATTAATGGCAGAAGGTCTTGGAAAATCCTCAAAGAAATTGTAGCAGACAACAAAATAAGAGGCCTCGGGCTACATGGATTCCTACCTCCCACCAACAATTTGTTGATGACACCATGATCATGTCCCAACCCACTGTTCGAGAATCCATATTTATACAATAGGTCCTCTATGAATTCATGGATTCCTAAGGTACTTCCATCAATCACTCAAAATATCAATTATTTTTCTTTAACATTTCTTCTACAATACATGCCCACATTTCCAGTATTCTTAGCTTTCAAAGGATCTCCCTTCCATTCAAATACCTCGGTGACCCTTTAATTGACAATGGACTATGCAATTATTCCTTGGAATATATTTTCTGTAGAATGAATTGAAATCTTTCCAATTGGTCTTTCTAATTGGTCAACATCTGGGGCACCTATTATTACTCAAATATATCCTGCGATCAGTGCCACTCTAACTGTTTTTAGCTGTTGCGGCCCCAAAATATATTTTTAAAGTAGTTTCATAACCTTCAGAGAACTTTATTGTGGGGAGGGGCACATAAAGACGGAAAAATGGGCTATGGTTTCCTGGAATAATCTATTCCTACCCAAACTCAAAAGGTATCATGGACTTCAAGACCCGAAAATTCTCAGTTTGGTTCTTGGTGCCAAAACATGGTGGCACTGGATCAATACTAATGAAAACCTCTGGGGTTGTAGTTGGCATGTGAAATATTGCACCCACATGGAAACCCACAATCTCATATGGCTAGAAGGCCACATCCCAAGGTCCCTAATTTGGAATGTTTCCTAGAACAACAAAGATATCATCCATTAACATCACTTCTAGGAGGTATGGGATGGAATCCACTCTCTATTTTGGTATGATGCTTGGCAGCAAAAACCTCTTCTCAAATCATTTCATTAACTTCACTCCTTACGAGATACTATGACCATAAGAAACAAATGTTGGCTTCACCAATATTGGCTTCCTCCTCTCTCTGGATATTAATGGCGCACCTAGCTCCCCAAGGATCAATGGAATCCACTCCCACTTAATCTAAATTGGGAAAACTTCTGGTAGAATCTCTCAAACAAAAAAAACAAGTTATAAGATGAACTGGATAAACTTCATTGTGGTTACAAACCTGTAGGTTGATTTAACCTTTCTGAATCATATCACTTAGCATAAGGGCATCAGGACCAACCTTCATCGGATCTCTAGGTAAAAATATGGATGCAAAACTTGTGGCCAAAAGTTTATGTCTTCCTCTCGTCATTGGCCCACAACAAAATCCTCACCTAAGACAATCGTATTCGTCAAGGCTTCTTCAGCCCTATCCTCTGTGCACTATTCTCTCACAATGGGGAAACCATGGAGAATATCTTAAATTTATATTCCTTTCCTTCAATATTGTGGGATCAAGGATCTCTTCTCTTCTACATATTTTATCACAATAGAAATAGTCTCTCTCCAATGATTGGGCACTGGTGAAATTTTATTTTTTCCAACCAATCCTAAATCAATCCTGGAAAATCTTCCCTAGTTTTTTTCTTTGGGAATTATAGAAGGAACAAAATCGTATAAACTTCAAAAACAAGAACATGGGAACAGATCTCTTGTGGAGGAAAATCAAAAGAAACATTAGAGAGAACACTTTAACTACCCAATGGTCAGACCAGGATTGGAAATGTACCACTCAATAACACCATATTTTAAAGGACATAGATCTGCACCTCTCCTCTTCCACCTCCTATAGTCAAAGAGTAACCACGGGTGTCACTTTCCATATATTTTGGGCTCCTCCTCCCCATGGCTTCCTCAAACTCAACTTTGATAGAGCCTCCAAAATAAATTGTATCCCTATGGGCTTAGGGGGTTATTTTGTCAATGATATTGTTCAACTTCTCTAGATATCTGCTGATTATATATGTATAGGAAATAACAATGTCACGAAACTTCTGGCTCTAGAAAAATTCCTCACTATTGCAATATGAGAAGGTTTTCATAAAATGGTAGTAGAAGGGAACTCCCAAATCATCTTTCGTATGCTAAAAAAACTCCATTAAGGCTCCCCCCTCAACGAAATATCCCTAAGCTAGTGTCTAGAAATAAGTCTGGAGCGAATTCAATATCTCATCCCCAATATTGAAGTCATATTTCCCTCCCATGTTAAGTTCTTTGCAAATAATTTTGTAGACAAATTAGCCAACGAGGGGGTCCTTAGGGAGAAACATCATCTAAATTAAAAATGGATCCTCCCCCCACTCTTCTTTCCATGTTGACTTCCTTACTCTCATGTAAGCTGACTTAGCCTCTTGGATCGAGTACTAGGGATGGTATCCAATGAGGGGGGTTCTCCCCAAGGCGAGAATCCACCTGTCCCCTCTACTCTCACAAGTTGAACACTTGGCCCTCCCCCTCATTATATCTCCTCATGCATTCTCATTCCACTTCATTCCCATGATCGACGATGTCCTTTCTCTACAGGATTATTATCTCACTTGTCCTCCCCAATATTCTCATGCTCTCGATGAACTTATTTCCAGTATTGGAAAATTCAGCTCAGTTCATGGGAACTTGCTATATTTTTCTTGTCCCCATGCACATTGATGTGCTATATCAGCCCCATACCTAGCCACACCTCTAGTTACTTTCTCCCTCCACTCTCTTTCCTTTTTTCATTGCCCCTCTCATAGATTTTTCATGGCCCTTCGCCATTCCTTTGTTGCACCTCCTCCCTCGCCCTCCCTTCCTGTTTTCTCTCATGGATTGAGGAGGTTTCCATCATCACTCTAGGGATGGTCATCATATAATAATGGGTTCATATTCATATATGAGCTGGAAGGTTTGGCATCCAACTTTCAATCATACACTCCACCTGAAATCCAGGCCAAAATTGATCTCGCAAAAGTTGATTTCAAGGTTCTTGGGAATTTCATATTTGATGAGGAGGTCATAGATAACATTCGACCATGGGTTCTATATCCTAGCTGCACATAGATATTTCTAAACTATTGACCTCTATTGGCATCTAAAAATGATAATGGGGAAATTTTTGGTGGAAAGGCATGACGCCAATCGGGAAATTATCCTGTAGTTAGATGACATGCAACTCCAGGTAAATCTCGTGGATCACAAGCTCAATTTGTTGTTCGAGAAGGTAGGTAGTCTGGACTTCTCCAAGATGGACTACCCTCAGCCCTAGGTTCCCATGGTATATGACCATCCTCCTTTAGTTTAATTTTCTCAATATTTTTAGGATAGCTTTATGTTTTTCCACCATTAGAGGACTGGGAGATGTAGCCCCACCTCCTTTTAATTATCAGTATGATAGACAAAATTATATTATATTTTACTCTGATGGTCATAATTTTTGGAATTTTCTGGATTGTAGTTTCAAGATACAATGGTTTCTAAAGATTGTTAAACTAGACAAATTTCTTTATTGTTGTTGGTCCAGTTTCCCTAGTGGTAGACCAACATCATAGTCATTGTAAAGTCTCTTTATAAGATAATATAAATGGTGTGGATAGTTTAACAAAAAAAAAGCATGAATAAGTTGATAGTTATTTTCATCATTTAACTTGGTAAATGATGCATTCTTTGTTTTTAACTATTTGTATTTATGGGTTTTAGGAAGAAAATAAGTATCGTGTAGTTTTTATCTATCACTTTTCCTTAGTAGGTGATTTGATGTTACTTGATGCACATGTTGACTCAAATTTCATGAAATATAACATTTATTGATTTAGATAATATTGTTCACTCTGTTAGCGTCGGAAGTCACTCCTGGATTGCTTGCAGGAGCAGAGCCCGACACCCATCAGTTTTATGTCACGATAGTTTTAAGTTGGTGATCAAATGGGTAGAGACTCGGGGAAATATCACTCTAACTCGGGGACTGGGTCTGGAATGTAAGTAACAAAGGAGGTCTTGATCTAACTTCAGCCAGTGGGTTGATTAAAAGATGAACAGGTGGAAGACTTGGTAAGAAGGGTGAACAAACTACTTTGGGCAACGGCCTTCAGCAGTTTGTAGAAGAAAGACTTTGAATGCAAGATCCTCTTGGTTCAGGGTCTCAAGAAACTGAAAGGGGGCTTGACTGGATCCTCCAATTCCAAGTCACTCAGCGCTGGGGAAAATCACAAGGACCGATTAGAAACAACGTAACTGCTATAGTTATCCAATCCAACATCATCCTATAACAGCTACAACTCGACTGGATCCTCCAATTCCGAGCTGCTCTAACACAGTGTAAACAAAGGCGCGAAAGAAGTTGGCATTCATAAGGCAAGAAATCTCAAAAGTCCATACATAACCAGAATAACAGTGCTTCGTTAAAACTTTACAACCGGGAGCTCTGCTCAACCATCTATGCTTACAAAATACAAGGCCTGAGTCTATATACTCAGGAAAATTCACCTCACAGAGGCGTGCCCAGTCACCCAAAGATGGGTGTCCCTTCAGTCAAACTTGTACTGATATCTTTCTCTAAGCGCCACCTTAACTATGCATGGCTCTTGTAAGGAAGGTAGTTGGGCCATTAAGTGTTGGGCTGGCATGCACAGACTTCTCTGTCGAGTCGAGGACTTCGGCATGGTTTCTTTGAGAAAATCGATATACAGGACCTCTTTGGGCAGACGGCTTGCCAGACCCTCCATCCCCTCACTTAATGAATGAAAGGAGGTTTCAACCACCCGTTCTTGCTATCATTTACTCCAGGCGAGAAATAGTGTGGAGATCGGATCTGATGGCGCCTGGAGATCACGATGATCCCCTCTGTAACTGAACTCAACGCCCTTGGCCTTCCTTACGCATATCCTATCTTTCCCCAAGTGACCAGGGGCTGTGACCATATGCTTATTCCCAATGAGCTTTTGGTGTTCGCGAAAATGAAGGGGCTAATCCTTGCTGATCGAAATCGCGATGAGCGATTCGCCGAGATGGCTTAATCTGGAACCATGCGGCCCTCTAGATCTGATGGTTGAAAGTGTTTCTTGATGTTGCGGGCCCCAGTTTCGACGCTTTCAGCGTTGTCAGGGTTCGGGGTTTCACGATGTTCAAAGACATAAAAATTTCACCCCATGAACTCTCGAATGCCGAAATGCCGATGCGACCAGATCTCGTGCCACGTGCCCTTTTGGATGAATGGATGTCATCCATCTCTGAACATGCTATGGGCGCTATCCACTGCGCTAACCTTGGTGCAGATTTTCTAATCGTGATTTCCCACCCACCACTGATCTGATCCTTCAGATACATCCTGAACTTTGAAATTGGAGCACCCGCTCGCTTGATTTGGGCCCAGAATGGATTTCTTCCGCGTGTTGCGCTTGGGCGCTTCTCGTGCAACCTGCTGACCCGGATATCTCTATGCCGCAGACAAGAAATGTTGCTAACATTAGGCTCCACAAGGGATAGAGTCATCCCTGTGATGCTCTAAGGACTCATTTTGCAGTTCCAGTGCCTTGTTGTTGGGCTATGGAGTCATTAATAAGCCAAAAAATAAAAACGAAAATGAAAAAAGAAACAAAAAGGACAATATTTACAAACAAAGGAGCCATCTGAGGCTCAAACAAAACATTTCTTCAGAAAATGCCCCTTCACTGGGCTGCTAAAAACTTCTTCACCTTCCAAACCTCGCAACCTGTACGTGTTATTTGAGAAAGTCTCAGAGATTTTGAAAGGCCCGATCCACAAAGCTTCAAATTTGTTGTGTTTGCCCTTATCTTGCTTAGGAGCATCCCATTTCAGCACCAGGTCTCCTATCTAGAACTGCTCCTTCTTGGCCTTCTTATCGAAAACCTGCTTGATCTTTTGCTGATGGTCTTGAATCCTGTCCACTGTCTGCTCCCTAGCCTGCTGGACCTCCACTAGCTGATGAATCCTTCTGATCATGTTATTAGGCTCCTCCTGATGGTCCTGGATGAATTTTGCTACAGGAATGGATAAATGAGAGGGGAAAATAGCCTCCGCTCCATAGACTAATTGGAAAGGAAAGATGTCGATAGATCTCTTTGTGGTCACTCGGTCGGCCCATAGAGAAAATTTTAATCTGGAATGCCAGGCCTTTTTGTTGTCTTCCAATAGCCTTTTGATGATCCTTATCAGGCTTTTCTTGGATGATTCTGCTAAACCATTTCCCTGTGGATAATATGGGGTGGAGTGAATCATCTTGATTCTGAATTGCTCGCAGAACTTGGCCAATGGCTCAGACCCGAAAGCGGTTGCGTTATCAGTGACAATTTTACTCGGGTAGTCGAATCTCGTGATGAGGTCCTCCAGGAATGCAATGATTACCTTGTGGGAAGCACTCCTGGTAGGGATAGCTTCAATCCACTTGGTAAAGAAATCTGTAGCAGTCAGGATCCATCTGTGATGCCCACTGGAAGCAGGGTGAATTTCTCCAATGAAATCTAGGCCCCACTGCTGGAAAGGTCCTAAAACCACCACCAGATTTAATAGCAGAGACTTGAGTTGTTTCTTTCCTACAAATTTTTGACATTTGATGCAGGCTCTAACCTTTTTGCAGATGTTAGTGAACACGGTAGGCCAGTAGTATCCAGCCCTGAGGATTTTGTGGGCTGTGGCTTTCCAGAAATGGTGCCCTCCACACAAGCCACTGTGAAATTCAGCCACGATCATTTCGGCCTCTTGTGGACTCATGCATTTTAAAAGTACCCCCATGGGGTCTTTCCAATATAACCTTTGATCGATCATGCAGTATTTGACTGCCTTGAGCTTTAGAGATCTTGCTTTGTTCCTTTGTAGGCCGCCTGGGGGCCGCAACTCTTGCAGAAAGTATATGACATCCTTATACCAAGGACATCGAGCTAATGGGGGCTCTCTTCGAGGGTCCATTTCAGACAGCCGACTTTGTGGAATTCCTGAGCATTCGTTTATGAAGCCTATCCCCAGAGCTTGGCAGTTTGCTTCAGCCAACAGCTTGGCTAAACCTTGACCTTTGATCAATTTGGTGGGCCTTATTTCCAGGTCGAATTCCAGAATTTTGGCTATCTATTTACTCCTTCTCTCGTCTATGTCAGGATGAATAAGAATGTCTTTAACAACAACCGAGGGGACATAGGCGATGATTTTTTACTGTAGGACGTAGATTCTAAAATCTTTGAGAGATTTTACTAGAGCATAGGCCTGCTTCTCCATAGTGTCATACCTGACTTCGGCATCTCTCAATGCTCGGCTGAAATAAGAAATAGGCTGCTCTAGCCCAATGTCGTTTGTCTATAATAGAACAACAGCCACTGTGTCAGGTGAGACAAAGGAGAAAATAAGGAAATCCTTCGAGTAGTCAGGACTGATAAGCACAGGAGATTTAGTCAGGGCCTTCTTGATTTTCTCAAAGGAATTTCATGATTCTGAAGTCCACCTCACTTCATTTTATTTCTTCAACATGGCTATTATAAGCTTTACCTCCTCAGCAAAGTTAGGCACAAACCTCCTCAGAAAATTAATCTTGTCGAGGAAAGATTGGACCTCCTTCTTGGACCTCAGGATTGATAAGGCTTGTATCGCCTCAACTCTGCTGGGGTCAATTCTGACTCCTTCCGCTGATACTATGTGGCCCAGTAACTTTCCCTCCTGCATGGTGAATAGAGATTTCTTGGGGTTTAATGAAATGCCAAAATTTTTGCATTTCAGGAAAACTTTCCTGAGATGGCGATGGTGTTCTCTATCGGATTTTGAAAACACTGTGATGTCATCGAGATGGATGACCACAAATTTGTCCTTTTCCCCGATGAAAGCTATGTCCATGGCACGCTGAAATGTTGCCCCTGCATTCATTAATCCAAACGGCATCTTGGCATACATGAATGTGCCCCATGGAGTGGTGAATGTTGTCTTTTCCCTGTCCTCAGGCAGAACAGAGACCTGATTGTAGCCAGAGAAACCGTCAATCATGGACATCCTGGAAGCTCCTGTTACCCTCTGCAGTATATGTTCCATCTTTGGCAAGGGGTAGTTGTCCTTTCGTGAGCTCCTGTTCAGGTTTCTGAAGTCTACACAGAGTTGGATCTCTCCATTCTTTTTCCTTATTAGTGCCAAGTTGGCCACCCACTCTGAATATCTCAGTGGTACAATGATTTGAGCTTGAAGCAGCTTCTTCACTTCCCTCTCCATGATAGGCAGCAGCAGAGGATTGATCTGTCTCAGCTTCTACCTAAATGTCTTTGCCTCCTCCTTTAGTGGGATTTTATGCTCGATGACAGAGGTGTCATAGGTTTTGAGGTCTTCGTAGGTCCAGGAAAACACATCAGCAAATTCCCTCAAAAGTCCAATGTATTCGTACCTCTGCTCCTTTGTCAGACTGCTTGACAATTTGACAAACTTGGGCTCACTCTCGGTCCCAATGTTGCACTGAATAGTACCAGTGTCACCCTCCGAGGTCTCTCCTTTTAATGCCACATCATTTCCATCAAAAAGCCTTTCCAAAGGAACCAATCCTCTTGGACTATGATTTCTAAGCAGCTAAACAATGTTACGCTCTGCAATCTTATTCATAAAATTACCCCCACCAATCTTTTCTTCAGAGACAGGGTCTTGGTCGATATGCATCTCTGAAAATTCTTCGACAGTCTCCAAGAACTTCTTGATCTCGAGATCATCCTCGAATACCTTCCAATGTTTGATGTTGTCAGGTATGGAGGGCCTGTACCTGTATTTTACTTCTACCTCATTTCTGAATTTGGGTGGCAGGGGTACTTTGAAATTGCTTGTTGATGTAGCCAAGGAATCTACCATCGTTTTCTCTTCTCTTGGGATGAAAGAAATGTTAAATGATGAGAAGAAACTATCAACTAGGTCCCATACCTCATTTATGTAACTCCTGAGTTGAGGATGCTTATCCTGATAGGCGTTTATGATCTGTTGGACCACCAACTCTGCATCTCCGAACACTGCTACCTCCTGAATTCTCATTTCCCTTGTGGCTCTTAACCCCAGGACAAGAGCTTCATATTCTGCCACATTATTGGTAGCTTCAAATTATAATTTGTATGACAAATATATGGTTTCCCGAGAAGGTGATACAAAAAACACCCCAGCACCCGCACCTTCCCTGGAAGAGGCTCCATCAAATAACATTTTCCAGATGGGGGTGATGGAGAGAGGAATCTTAGGGGAAATGGTGGGATTCTTTCTGAGTTTGATAGGAGGCTTGGGGGCATGGGTGATTTGTAGTAAACTGGAACCTAAATCAGTGTCCAAGGCAAAGATGGGATGATTGGTAGGGTTGTCTTCATCGCTGATTATATAGGCAAGTTGGGCTTCTCTGTATAGTCTTCTATGCTCCCCTCCGAACACTGGGATAGTAGCATATGTGAGGTCCATATGCAAGGTTCCCCCCATTCTTTTTATCCAAGATCTTGATAACAGCATACCAAACTTGGGGGGAACATCGGCCACTACAATATCCTTGACCACACTTTTCATGGGAAGCTGAAACAAGGTCACGACCAGGTCTTTGATAACTCCTAGACACTGAACTTTTATGGAATCAAAAGAATAGAGGTCATGATAGGCTCAGGTGACTTCTAGTCCTAGTTCTTCCATGATAGTTTTGGGCATGAGGTTGTGAGAAGCCCCGGAATCCATCAAGCAGTTGTGTAGTACCTTGTCATGTATGTTCAAGGAGGTGTAGAAGGGAGGGGATGAGTCATTCCTATCTTCTACCATAGGACCTAGGATAACTGCAGGCTTTTCATCTTGTAGATTAATGGAGTCTGTGGGAAGGCTTGATACCTCAAACTGTAAAATCTCAGAGAAGCGTTTCTTGAACCCTTCATGTTTAATCAATTCGGTTAGGGGCACAGGGATTCTGATTTTTTGAATTTCATGCTCAAAATTAAAAGAAGATGTAAGCTTGGGAATTTCTCTTATTTCGGGAACATGAATCTGGACAATGGGAGAGAGGGGTTGAGCCTTCTTACCTCTGTTTTTGTTCACTACCTCATTAGCAGGTTCACTGTTCTAGCGGACCGCTCAGGGACATCAGGTGTTGTTTTCCTTTTCTTAGACCTCAGATCATATCTGCCTTGGTTGCCACTAGCCTTGTCTCCCTTGCTCAATTCATTTAGTTGATTGTCCATGAGAGACTCCTCGTATGCTGATTGAGTGAGATGAGGAAAAGGAGGCGTGTCTCCAAAGCAATGGATTTCAGGATCAAGTTCATCTGCTCCCTCTTGTTCCTCCTCGGCCACGAAATTGTTTTGAAACAGGGCCTGAATTTTCTGGTCGTCCCTGTCTCTTCCCCTTTCTTTCTGCATAGTCGGGGGAGTTATATTGTTTGGACTCCTGAAACCTCCTTTATTTTCGGCATTCTGCTGGCCCTTGTATGCCTACCTTCCCTCTACTTTCATTTTGTCCATCTCTACAGACAGAGACTTCACCATCTTGGTCAGTTCTGTTAGCACTTGGTAAATTTCCTAGAGGTTGAAACAGAAGAAATCTACAAAGGTAACTTTATCCAACCACTTTTGAAGCTGGGATCTAGCCCTTCCAACTTTAGAGAGGGATCTCTCTATATGATTCAGCTATGTTTTCAATTTTAGATATTAGGCTAGGTAAATAAATGGGTCTGTTTTGTTGTCAAAGTGTTTTTGATTTGGTTGAGACAATCTACACATCCATTGGGCTATGGGGTCTGTGTTAAATAAAAATGAAATACAACCATAAACGTGAAGGAAATACTTATACAGGGAGAGATAATATACTCACTGGATATTTTAATAGCTTAGATGATGGACAGAAGAAAAGATAATAAAGATAATTTCAACTAAGAAGCAGTTAAGAATTCCTTAATTGAAAATACCAGAAGATAAACACTAAAATCTTTCGAGTCAGAAACAGGGTATCTAAGATAAATCCTGCAACATTCGTTACTCTTAAAAATTAGTTTCAGAAAACAATATGATCACAAAGAAAGAATAACATTCAACTTAGAGAATAACATCACCAGTGAATACACGCAAGAATCCTGTAAAAGTGCCTCCTCTTTATTAATGGAAGATCTCTTCAAAAATGTTACAGTCTGATAGCGTCAGGGTGTGAAGATCAACAACCCTCAATACCTCGAAAGGTGAAGTATTTATAACTCAAATTACAAACGTTCCTGTCATAAATGATCAGGACGTGCTAATTCTATTTTTAGCCTAACAAATTTAACAAATCTCCTAAATCTAGGAACTGCTTGATGACTTGGTGTAACTGCTTGTTGATTTCTGGGGTAGGCCATTGGCGAGGTTCTGCACAACCTATTCTGACTGGATGGGTGACTGGACCTGGACAACTCATCTGCTAATCGAAAAAATCACAGAGTTCCTCCCATCTAAGATGACTAGGCACAATGACTTTGAGCAGTCTTCGATACATTTCATCCATTTCTGTATACTTGGCAAATGTGGGCTTAGTGAGCAATATGTATCGAATCGCGTGTTGGATACTGATGTCCAACTGAAGGGCATCCAGGAATGATTTTTCGGTGATGCTCCCTTGTATGCCAGCAAACTTGGAACTGTCCTTAGACACTTCCGACAATCTCTTTTTGTAATCTGGGAGTGTCATCAGTTTATCATTAATAACCTTCAGACCGGGGAGACCTTTCTTCTAGAGAGCCTCGATCTTGCTGAAGAACCTTTGTACCCCCTGGTACATGATCTGAACCTTTTCTTCCAATTGAAGCATTAATCCTCTCTTGGTCAAAACTCTTTTGACCTCAAGGATGGTCTCTGTTCTATCTTCTATCTTCAGCTCTTCTAGCTCTTCTCTGGTCTTAGAATTGAGGAATTTGATGATATCATTTGCCTGAGTTGGTCTGTCTCCCAATTCTACTCTGATCTTCTCAATAGCCTGTTTCCTCCTCTGGACCAACTCGTTCTGCTCAAACATGATTTGGATCATGGGCCAGATCTCATTTATGGACTTTGTGATGTCAGTCCATACATTCTCTTTGACTTCGGCCAAAGTCTTCCCTACCACTGTTTTCTTTTGGAGCTGCTATAGCTCCTTCTCGAGCTGCTCAGTTACCTGCTTTTCTTTGGAAAGACTGGTCTGGAAGGAAGTTTTGAGTTCCTGGAGGTTCTCAACTTCCTTTTTAATCCTTCTGATCTCTGTCTCTTCCAGGTTCATCTTTTCCATGGATTTGGCGAGGTCGGTTGTTCCCTCTTATGGTGTCACTGGTGTTGCAGATGGAATTGTTGTTACTGCTGATGTGCTTGCTCCTGAAATTGGAATGGAACTCAATGGAATGAATTCCATTGGCTTCATTTGTTCCTTATCTTTTAATAATCTCTCCATCTCTGCTTCCATTTATTTGAGCTGCGCATTCTGCTCCATGAGCAGTTTGATCATTTCGTCCTTCTCGCCTTCTTTCTTCGCTATCTCCTTCGCCTGTGAGTCCTCTGTAGGTGGGAGCTTCAGTTGTTTCCTCAAGGAGGCGATGTCTGCATTCTTTTTCTTTATCATCTCCTCTGCAACTTTGACGTTCGAAGGATCATGGCCTATTTTGAGGACCAGCTCCTCCAGAGTCTTGATTCTATTGTCCTTCGCAAAGGATGATATCTTCTCCAACTTGAGCTGTGTATGAGCATTGTTCAGTGATACCTGTAATTTTGCTGTAGAAGCGGAAGCATGTGCCAATGTATGGAATGACATCTCCCCAGTCTGTTTGTGCAGATCCATTTGATCTGCTGGGTGCACGTCCTTCGTCTGAAACTCGAAGGTGGCCCTCTTGTAGTCTTTGATTACCTTGGGGTTTGGTACTTGCGCCTGGAGGAAGGCCATGTGCATCCTGCCCTTTTCTGTGTCAAATGAAGACAGCAGCCTATGCTGCGCAGTCGACGTCTGCTTCTAAAATTGAGCATAAATACTTCTTGTAAGGGTCTGATTCTTTTTCTTAATCATCTCGTACTTCTCGAAAATGCTCAACTTGGGCCCAGTCTTGCCCGGATGATTGTCCAGTGGGGAATCTGAGGATTTATTTGGCACTGCTGGGGTGATGTCCTTATATAGGCTCGAGTCGAAAGGTGGAATGACAGATTTGACCACTATGGTGGGCGGGGTTTCTTTCTACCCCGTAGGGCCGGGAACTGTGGTTGTCTTGGGCCTCTTAGTGTGCAACTGGAACTCTTCAGACGATACCTCCGTGATAGGCAGAGATGACTCTTTTCGAGGAATTTTTTCCTTAGGGACCTGAGGAGTGGTCATTGGTGGCACAGTGGCCGAGGGAACCTTCTGTTCCACTTCGACCAAGGTGTCAGGCACCCACATTGTCTGATTGGCGAATTTTTCAATCTCGGGCTTGGAGACATGTACATACAGGATATTTTTGTTCTTCACCCACATTTCTGAGATAATCCCATGAGGATCATAGTGCCATGGGAAGCTCATAAAGAACTTCATTTATTTCAACATCCTGTCAGCTTCTTCCCCGGTGCCTCGACTGTTGCAGATGAAGGAACCAATCTGCCCCTTGATTCGAAGCTGTTGCTTCTTCTTCAATGATACGGAATGAATATCATCTGAATTCATGATTTGTCTTATGTATTCTAAAGAAAATATTCTTACCGGAACATACTTGGGCATCTTGTAGGGTTCCAACTCGCACCTGAATACTCTGATCTCGGTGTGGTTCTGATACAGGTACCAATCCCTGGTCTTTGTGTTGTCCGAGAGATGCAGGATTCTCTGGACTTCATCGTTTATTTGAGGCTCGGGCATGCCGCTCAACATTCTTACCACAGGGTGGTAGAACAGATCGATGAATGCCTTGAAGCTATACTCTGTGGAGTTATGCTTCAGCAAAGAGGTCCATGCTGTGACTGGTTGAGGCCTTCCATCTGCGTCCATCTTCTGCATGGAAAAACTAAATTTATCTGCTTGATAGAAAATGAACATGTAGGCCAATATAGACGAGTATCTGAACATGCCTTCTGTGCCAAAATTCACGAACTGTTCGTGAATATTGTCTGCCAAGAAGGTGCTGAAATCAAACTGTGTGGTGGGATTTTCATCATTGGATAAAATGGATAGAAAACCCAGAATGGGCTCATCTACCCATTGGTCGGAATAGTACCCTAACAGAGCACAAAGGGAGGAAATGACCTGCTTTCCCTTGGTGGAGAACATGGACGATGGGTAAGGGGGATTTGTGGAAGGGAATTGAGCAGAGGTGGCAAGGAAAAGCTCGAATATTTGAGCTCTCTGGGGAAAAGTCATCTTTTGATATAACTCTGTAAGGATTTCTAGGTTGAAAGGGGACGCAGAGTCGGCACGGGGAATTTGCATCATCTGATCTATGTCTTTGGGCATAATGAGGAACAGGGTGTCTCCGGATGAGGATATGATGGCTCTCTGTTCGGGAATATAATGAGCTTGGCATTTAAGTGCAAACTCGAGAAAATGATGGATCTGGGGAAAGAGGTACAGGGGTAAATTGGACTCCCAGATTCCAATTCATCGCTCTGGTCCAGGAAAACCTCCCTCAGCCATGACTGGAGGTCTGAGAAATCGAAATCGCATCTGGTATCTGTGATCAATCTATCTTTGTCGACCAACGGGATCTTGTCCAGGTCGACAGGAGGCAGGAGAAAAGGATTCTCCTCTCCTTCTACTTGTCTTGGCTTTGGCACCATCTCTGCAACAGTACCTGCAATAAACACGAAGTTAGTGGGGTCGAATGACTATGGATGAAGGCGACGGGATGTAACGAAGGAGCTGGCTATGAGATTTTCTAGTGTGACGAGTGAACAGCGAAAATGGGGGAAAATGCTAATTTTATTTAAAAATGGGGTCGGTTGGGCGCGGGAGACAGGTCAGCTGGATAACGGATAGGTTATCCAGTAATAAATGGACAATGGGCCACTTGGGGGTGAGATGGCAGGTGACGGTGGATGAAACATACGGATGGGTGATGTGGCGGCTAGGGATTGGAGGCAAAAGTTGTGATAAGGGGCTGGTCATGAGTGAAAGGGGTTAGGGGACTGACAGCAGTTATGGGATGGGACATAACTCGGGAACAAGTGGAACCTAGCGGAGGATGACGTCCACAAGTGACGGGGGCTGTCAGATAGCATATGGTGATGGGACTTCAAGACAAATAGACTAATGCCATGTATGATAAGGGGCCCGCCAGAGGGGAAAAACCATTCCGGACCCCCCCCCTTGGTTAAAAGCAGATCATTAGGGGGGGTCCGAAATCCAATTAGGGTCGTTGATCTACGCGCCCTCTTCCTGGCCGCAGATCTTAGCGCGTCGTTTATCACTCATTCCGGACCCCCCCCCCCCTCAATTAAAGGCAGAACGGATGGGGGGGTCCGGAATCCAATCTGGACCGTTGATTTAAGCGCTCGTCTCTGGGCCGTCCAGATGTGCGCCAATCTTATTACCGATTCTGGACCCCCCCCCTCCATTAAAAGAAGAACGGTCGGGGGGGTCCGGAATGCTCTGTGCACCGTAGATCTGGGCACCGCGATCAGAACCGTCGAAATGTGCAGGAAGCAAAAACTGAGGTGCGGAGAACACATGCACTGGGAAAACTTAGGATAAAAGCGTTTTTATGGGTTTTTCCCAACATTTTCAAATAGACACTACCAAGGGGTTCGGCCAACTATCTTTTAAGCATTTGGAACATGGTGCAATCTTGACCTCAAGCTGGTTTTATTGGAATGGAACAATAAAGAAACTAACCTATGTTCTAACCTAGTTTCCTATGACAGTTAACCCAGATTAAACTGTTGGGTTAAGGAATTACTCTACTCTGGGGCTATCTGACCAGGATTAGACAGTCTGGCCAGATTTATTCACTAATCTAACCTAGACACTTTGGCTAAGATTAAATTGTTTAGCCAAATCATTCACTACCCTATCAATATCAAATTTAAAAATACTTGGCCATGCTTGAAAGGTATGGACCAAGTTACCATTATTGCATGGGGCTTTATTTCAATTCTTTTATGCCCTCTTTTTCCTTTTTCTTTTCTTTTCCTTTTTTCTCTTTTTTCTCTTTTCTTTTTCTTTTTTCTTTTTCTTTTTTCTTTTCTTTTTTCTTTTTCTTTTTCTCAAATTATTTCCAAAATGAAAAATCATTTGTCAACTAAAACACTAGAGACAGATAATCTCAGTCACCAGTTGATTCCCATAATTTATGGGGTGATAACAGCGGCTCCACCTAGGGATGGTACTTTCCCTGTGAAGTGCCAAGAATCCTGGTTCCTGTCATTCTGAAAATTTCTTCCTAGCAGCCTTCGTTGGTTTTATTCTCAAAAATGGGAAAAAAAGTGATCAACAGCTTAGGGCCTTCTCTTCGGGCTTCAACCAACTGACTAGTGTTCTTCACTCAGAAAATGCAAGTGAAAAGTGAAACTTAAAATGGTATGTACAATGGAGAGTGGGAACTTGAATCTTCTACTGAGGAGGCACATAATGTTTCAGCATTCTTCCATTCACAGGTGCTCCTGGCAGATCTGACCCATCGACATTGTTCAGCAAGAAAGCATTGTTTCCCCTGAAAGCTTGGATCATGTATGGTCCTGTCCACAGATTGTCAAATTTTCCATGCTTTCCCTTGTCTTCATTTCTGGCATCCCATCTCAGCACCAAATATCCCAGCTCAAAATCATCCTCCTTGGTTCTTTTTTCAAAGATCTTCTTGATGTTTTCTTGAATGACCTGTGTTTTGTTGAAAACGTCCTCCCTAGACTGCTGCAAATGGATCATCTGGTTGATCCTTCTCTGTGATTCATTTGGCTCAGCTTGTACCTCTTGAAGCAACTTCATGATAGGGACTCCTAGAGAAGTGGGGAAAACTGCCTCTATACCATAAACCAGCTGGTAGGGTGACATGCCAATCGACCTTTTGGTGGTCAGTCTATCCGCCCACAAAGCGAACACCAACTTGTTGTGCCATGATTTCTTGTTTTCCTACAATGTTTTCTTGATGATATTGATCAAGGTTTTGTTTGAAGATTCTGCTAGCCCATTCCCCTGAGGGTAGTAAGTTGTGGAATGCCCCAAACTAATGTGATATTGATTGCAGAAATCTATAAGCTTCTTCGACCGAAAAGCAGTTGCATTGTCAGTTATAATCTTTCTAGGACAACCAAAGCGAGAAAAAATATTATTTTCAAGGAATTTGATAATAACAGAGTTAGTGGCTTGCCTGCTTGGTACTGCTTCGATCCATTTGGTGAAATAATCGGTGGCAATGAGAGTCCACCGGTGCTGGCCTGAAGACGGGGGGTGTATTTCTCCAATGAAATCGAGTCCCCATTGCTGGAAAGGGGCCTCAACTGAGATCGGTTTCAAAGGTAGAGGGAGAAGTTTTCTTTTGCCTTCAAACAACTGACATTGATGACATGTAGTTACCTTTTGATGCACATCGGCAAATAGGGTGGGCCAATAAAATCGAGCTCTGAGTATTTTGTTGGCTGTGACCTTCTAGTTCAGATGGCCACCACATTCTCCTGCATGAAACTCTTGTAACACTTTATCAGCTTCATCTTTCAGTAAACAATTTAACAAAATTCCTGCAGGATCTTTCCAATACAAATTTCCTTCTAGAATATAGAATTTTAAAGCTTTCAACTTTAAAAATCTAGGTTTGGTCTTAGTCAAACTAGGGGGAGCTTGTAGATTTTTCAAAACGAATATAAGGTCTGCGCAGAAAGCCCAGCCGAGACATGTTTTAAAACAAAGGCACTAGGAACTGCAATTTTCTAGAGAGGAGAACTGCATAAGGAGAAAAGTGATCTTCTACCTGAGACTGAACTCTTAGAGATTAGAAAACTAGAGTCTCAATGTTCACGGATGAAATTGTCTTCTCCACAATAGATTATTGGTAACCTGGACTAAGTGATTGAAGCAGAGTCAGGCTCAGGAGGTTACGTCTGATGAGAAAATCTGAAGATGATGATAAATTTGGCAGTTGCAAATTTTGGATAAATATTTTTACTAGTAAACTTTCAGAAGGGCTTCTTCTTTGGGGTCCAAAAGGTACACATATCCATTATGGATTCTACCCTTAAATCTACAGATGCATCTTCGTCTGTTGGCAGAGTTTACAAAACGCGTCAAAAAACTGCTTCTGACAATGAGAATGCCAAATCTTCTGGATGCTTGAAAACACCAATGAGAGATAACATACATTTGGCATATCCTTCAAGTCCGCTTCTAGTTGTATTAGATATTGACTCTGAGTAAGCCAATGATAATATGCCTTCCTGAGACGAACTCCAATTGCTTGAAACTTGTTGTCCTCGCAATTTTCTGTTTCTCCTAATCATTCGATGGAAAATTTGAAAGGAACCAAGACACCTGGCAATGACAAAATCGGCAAAGAGAATCAGATCCAGATTATAAGGCGAAAGTTTAGTGAATAAAAGCTGGGACAGTTGAGCATATTCAGGGACATGTTGCAGTGCTCTATGTGTCGACAGAGATGGAAGAGGAATTTAAATGTGAAAATTAATGATCAAAGGGATTCGTCCGAGTGGTTGAGAAGGAGCACTAAACATTTGGCAGTGAACAAAATATCAGGCTTATACACAGTGGTCAATCTACTACACTTGTCATCAATTTTATAATGCAGTCACAGGTGGCAGAGCAATCCTAGGCTCTAGAGGAAAACTCGACAATTAGCAAATGACAGTTTCAAGCATTCCTGGTCTAAGAAGAGTCGATTCCAGCCAGTCTCCAACAACCTCCAGCATTCACGGCTGTTGCATTCATTGGTGTTTGATGCTGTTACAGTCTATTCGCGAGGGAATCTTAAACATCCTCCAATATGCTAGATGTCGAGGCAATAGTTACCAATTGTAATTTTCCCTTTAATTTACTGTTTGATTTGTTTGAGGAGACAATTGACATGTGTCTAGCTGTGTAACTGTTTTCTATTTTCAGAAAACAGAGTTGTGAGCTCGAGTCTTGAAAGGCTGAGGCAATTTTTCTTATTTATAGACCTGTAAAAGACAAAACAAGGGTTTGACTGGGCTGAGAGGAGAGGGTTTCGACCTGAATTTTTATTTTTCTTTGTTGGAGTTGAGGGTTGTGCTTGGCCAGAAAACTTCTCTCTGTAATCATTAAAGTACTAATCAGTAAAGGACATGCTTTTCACAGGATTCTTGTGTGGATATATTGGTGGCGTTTTTCCTCTATTAAAGTATTTTCCTGTCCTCTTTCCACTTGTTTTTCTTTTCTCATTGTCAGAAGATAGTACACAGAGCAGAATTTATTGGAAAATACTCTGCATCTGTCCTTTTGATCATCTTTATGTTTTCATCTAAAGAGCCCAGCTTAGGAATTCTTAGCTGCTCCTTTGCCTGGATTTTTCCTCCCCTATTTCTTCCTCAAATCGACATCATCAAAACTTATTTCGATCCAACATTTCCGCTACCTTTCCCTGTGTAAGAACTTTGTCCAGATCTGAGAATGAAACACATATTCAAGCATAGACCCCATTTGCCCAATGGCCCTCCTTGCTGTCCCAAAACAACCAATTAAAAATCAAAAACCCCATACTTTTATAGCTAGCCTAACATCTGTCCTATTCCATATCAATTTAAATCGAAAAGAGAGATCCCTCTCTGAGTCTTGGAGGGCTAGATCCGAGACTCGAAGTGGTTCGAGGTTACCTCTGTGATTGCCTTCCGCAGCCTTGGGCAAATCACAGAGCGCTAACAAGTTCATCCACTTGAGGGTGGGGCACCGATGATCCAGAAGTTGAGGCTTCCGATATTCCCTTTCTCCTGTCTATGTCGGCCTTGTTTCTCAGTCTATCGGCTGCTAATACATTGGATTCCACTTCTATGGCCACATCTTGCATTTAAGCTAAGGAGGTGGCTCTTCTTTCTCTCAGTAACAGACAGAAATCAGGGCCAAATGCACTGGCGTAAGAAATCTTGGCCGAGGCTTCTGAAGGCTTTATTTCGGCAGGGATTTTATTATACATCTTATTGAATCTTTTGGAGAAGTTGGAGACAGACTCTCCATCCATCTTCTTCAAATATCCGAACTCTGTCATGTAATACATGAAATCTTTCCTATCTCCCCACTGCCTTAGGAAAGCACTATCTAGAGCTTCAATCCCAGCAATAGATCCAGGAGCCAATCCTCTAAACTATTTCCTTACCTTGTCATCCAGGCTCTGGATGAAGACTCTCATCTAGACATCTTCATTTTCAATGTTGAGGTTGTCTACGTAACTGTAGAAAGCAGCTAGGTGCTCTTCCGCAGTTACGTCCCCTTCCCTGGTGAACTTGTGCATGTACTTCAAGTAGTCTCCAGTAGGGAGAGGATTCATAGGATGGGGTAGGATTAAGGGAGCATATTTGGCAGCAACTATGGCGTCCATTCTATTCAGAGGGGGATTAGCACCAGCCATAGGAATATTAGGTGGAGGAGAACTTGGAGGAGAAGGATTTTGAGAAGGGCTAATGGGAATGAATCTCAAACTGGAGTGGGAAACCAGAGGGGATTTAAGGAGAAGGCTAACAAGCTCAAGTCGACGGGTTCTTCTCTTTGCACAGGAGTAGTAAAGATAGGAGTGGGGAGATCTTCTGTGGTCCTGGGTCTACGCCAGGGTACAGCTTCAGAGGAGAGGGGAGTGACAAGGATTTCTCCCTCCAATCCCAGCTCAGGAGGGGAAAACTCAGCAGGAAAACTCCTAAAATTTAGGAAACAGGACACCTCGGAAGGAGGACGGTCAAGAATCTGAGGAGGATAAAATGGATTTCTTACGAAAGGAGATGGCAGATTACCTGGTTCGGCGATGGAAGATTCTTCTTCAGGGGCCTTTCCTTTTCTGAGAACCACCTCTGGATCAGTTTCAGGTGTAGCTAGAGGCAGCTGTGGATGAGACCGTGTGTGTCTGCCTCTGAAAGCAACAATTAATAGAGCAGGCTCTCCCCCAGTGGAGTCATCACAATGGAGACGCCAGGTGCACGGTAAAAATCTTGATAATTTTGATATCTGATGCACCTTCAGAATCAGTTGATCGTTGTCATTCAATCTCAAGGAAAATATTCAACTTCATCCCCGACAACGGTGCCATAAATGTTAGCGTCAAAAGTCACTCCTGGATTTCTTGCAGGAGCAGAGCCCGACACCCATCAGTTTTATGTCACGATAGTTTTAAGTTGGTGATCAGATGGGTAGAGACTCGGGGAGATAACACTCTAACTCGGGGACTGGGTCTGGCATGTAAGTAACAAAGGAGGTCTTGATCTAACTTCAGCCAGTGGGTTGATTAAAAGATGAACAGGTGGAAGACTTGGTAAGAAGGGTGAACAAACTACTTTGGGCAACGACCTTCAGCAGTTTGTAGAAGAAATACTCTGAATGCAAGATCCTCTTGGTTCAGGGTCTCAAGAAACTGAAAGGGGGCTTGACTGGATCCTCCAATTCCAAGTCACTCAGCGCTGGGGAAAATCACAAGGACCAATTAGAAACAACGTAACTGCTACAGTGATCCAATCCAACATCATCCTATAACAACTACAACTCAACTGGATCCTCCAATTTCGAGCTGCTCTAACACAGTGTAAACAAAGGTGCGAAAGAAGTTGGCATTCATAAGGCAATAAGTCTCAAAATTCCATACATAACTAGAATAACAGTGCTTCGTTAAAACTTTACAATCGGGAGCTCTGCTCAACCATCGATGCTTACAAAATACAAGGCCTGAGTCTATATACTCAGGAAAATTCACCTCACAGAGGCGTGCCCAGTCACCCAAAGTTGGGTGTCCCTTCAGTCAAACTCGTACTGATATCTTTCTCTGAGCACCACCTTAACTATGCATGGCTCCTGTAAGGAAGGTAGCTGGGCCATTAAGTGTTGGGCTAGCATGCGCAGACTTCTCTGTCGAGTCAAGGACTTCGGCATGGTTTCTTTGAGAAAATCGATACACAGGACCTCTTCGGGCAGACAGCTTGCCAGACCCTCCATCCCCTCACTTAATGAATGAAAGGAGGTTTCAACCACCCGCTCTTGCTATCATTTACTCTAGGGGAGAAACAGTGTGGAGATCAAATCTGATGGCGCCTGGAGATCATGATGATCCCCTCTGTAACTGAACTCGGTGCCCTTGTCCTTCCTTACGCAGCTCCTATCTGTCCCCAAGTGACCAGGGGATGTGACCATATGCTTATTCCCAATGCACTTTTGGCGTTCACGAAAATGAAGGGGCTGATCCTTGCTGATCGAAATCGTGATGAGCGATTCGCCAAGACGGCTTAATATGGCACCACGCGTCCCTCTAGATCTGACGGCTGAAAGTGTTTCGTGATGTCACGGGCCCCAGTTTCGGCGTTTTCAGCGTTGTCAGGGTTCGGGGTTTTGTGATGTTCAAAGACATAAAACTTTCACCCCACGAAATCCCGAATGTCGAAGTTTCGACGTGACCAGATCTCGTGCCACGTGCCCTTTGGGATGAACAGTTGTCATCCATCTCTGAACATGCTATGGGTGCTATCCACTACGCTAACCTCGACGCATATTTTCTAATCGTGATTTCCCGCCCACCGCTGATCTGATCCTTCGGATACATCCTGAACTTTGAAATTGGAGCGCCCGCTTGCTTGATTTGGGCCCAGAATGGATTTTTTCTGCGTGTTGCGCTTGGGTTCTTCTCGTGCAACCTGCTGACCCGGATATCTGTATGCCGCAGACAAGAAATGTTGCTAACACACTCATTTGAATTCATTTCAAACTTGTGATCATATAGGCCTTCACTTCTACACTTTAGATGGAAGCCTTAACATATCCCATTGGATTATAGTTTATTATCTATCAGAGTTCCTATATGATTATATACTTGCACTTTCATCTTAAAAATTCCATTATTCTTTGAAGATTAATTGTATTGTCTATATTTTCCTCCTTTCTATCATATACATGAGGATAAGGTTGATTCTTTACTTATTAAGGCTAATGAAAATCAATGGTAACGTCAATGACTACATGCCTATCATAAAACCCTTCTCTAAATTTCAAAATAGACCATGGAAAGATATGCACACATCCATTCAAAGAGAGATGTCTCAATTGATGATAACATGGTATCCCAATCATCAATGTGATCTACAACCAAGAAGAAGAGAATTACTTCACCAAATTCATTTCCTCCCTTTAACCTGCAAAATGACAAACGTGCAATGTGTTGTGAGTTACTTTAACTAGGGTTCCAATAAGAACAACATTAATGTGTATAGTAAGTCCTATTTTTGGTAGTGAAAAACAATCATAAATAGTAGTAATTTGCACCAGAAAAGGAACCTATTTTAGGCACAAAATACTTAGGAAAATAGGCATTCCAATCAATAGAAATTTTTCTTCTTTCTAGGTCTTGTCAAGGTGTTTTTGCATAAGACTCTCAACTTATGGAGTTCCCTAGTTCAAAATGTGCCTTATATGCCCCTTTTTGAGTGGGGCTCCTTTACTTTAGATTCTAGATAGTTGTAAAACATAATTGAAAGTCTTCTTAAGAGAGTATCTATTTAGTGTTATGCCTATGTGTGTTGATTTATCGGCTCTAAACCAAGGTAAAAATTTCCATGATTATGAAATAAGAATGGACACACCCATGAATCCTTTCAATTATTCACTAAAATCAAGTCCAAGGAATAAAACCTAGTGTAATCACCATGCTTGTTGCTCTTCCTAGCTATGTTGATTTATTGGCTCTAGAATAAGGTAAGAAAAACCAGGTTCTTATGACTTTCAATTATGGAAATAATTTCCAAAATTGATAAACAACTATGTAACTAATATTAGTCCCGAAAATATCTATGATTGACTTTCCAATAATATGATTAGCCAGTAGTTAATGAAATATGGCCTAGATTAAATTATCCCATTAGGCTCCCCATAATCATCATTGTGTATTTGCATGCTCATTCATATAAAGAGAAATCCCATCGGATGATTTTCTTGAAAGGTCTATTCACCTGAATACAACATCTCAATAGAATTATGATATTAAACTTTCAAAGTTGTAATAAGAGAATGATCTAGGTGGACATCGGTGGCCACCCACCTATTCCACTGGCTCAAAACACAGTTTACATCTTGGCATTTTTCTATCATTTTTTTGGGTCCTAAACTTCTGAGGTTGTTTTGAGGCCCTAAACGATGTTTTTTTGGCATGACAACACCTAATAGAAATCCAAAGGCATTAAGTGGGTCGTTTGGAATGTTTAATTCTTGGCTAGACCTTTTTGATGCCCTAAGCTAAGATCGTATGCAAAATTTACTCCCTCGGGAAGTTGACGTATTAACTAACCACATCAGGGCCCATGGACCTTTTGGTGTTTCATCTTTTAGGGTTAGGGTTTTGGATGTTTAGGGTTTTCTCATTGATGTTTTATGCTAAAAGGACTTTTGGCCTCATTGTAATCACTTCTTTCAAATGTGTGTATCCATCACATCTCTTCTCAAAGATAAGATTCCACCATTCTAGCGAGTTCATTTCACTCTACATTTTTTACAGTTCCTGCATAATTCATTCATTAATAGAAATTGAGTATTACTATATCTCTGTGTTTCTATCATATTTTTGTGATTCATTTTGTTTCCTCATAAATCTATATTAGTGGTATTAGAGAAATATGTTATTTATCTGTTTCTTTGTGCATGTCCCCAAAGAGGTCAGGGTATAAGGAGTTGGGACTTGAACTACTTGAGCATCTGAAATATCATCATTGTTGAGCCCAATGGCCTCCCATGGTGTAATAAAAGAGAGACGAGGGAGCATGAAATCCTATTAATTTATTGCTCGAGGAATCCCTCATGTGACAAAGGGAAAATATGATGGATAATTTTTCCCAAATCCTTCGACGACTGTCAACAATAGTAGACGCATCTTTGTCAAGCGACCACTTTGTAGGTGTCTCCCCCTTCAAGGTACAATTTAATTTTTATATTCCCATATTTGAAGGTCATATAGATGTGAATTATTTGGGAAAGTGGTTAAATATGCTAGAAGGTTATTTCTATATCCACACTTTCTTCGATAGGGAAAATATCACCTTTTCTCTCTTTAAGGTTATCCCCCATGTCAAAAATTGATGGGAGACTTACTGTGAGAAAAATTTCATAGAGGAGTATGAAATGTTTGGGTCCAAACCCACTTGGGACTCTTTTATGGATGTCATTAAGGAACAATATTACCATGTTGGAAACTATGATGACCAGTACACGAGATAGACCACACTACATCAAGAGAGGGAACAAATAGTGTCAGAGTTCAAAAATACCTTCCATACCTTGTTCACCAATATCGGTATCAAAGACTCCAAGAAAATTCTAGTTCTAAAACAAAATGGGGGTCTACATAGGTACATCCAAACAAAAATGGAGTTTGTATAAATATCATCACTAGGAGATGCTTATCAATATGATGTCAAAATAGAGAAAAAAATTTAAGTAGAGGAATAAGAATGGATTTGGATATGCAAATGCATCACAGCGGAAGCAGGGAAAAGACATCCCTATCCCACAAAAAAAAAGGAAAAATAAAGAATAGAAAACCTCAGGATAACAATTCTAAGCCGCAAGAAAAAAAGGGTAATGGGAAGATGAAGAAATACATTGGGAAGTGGTGTGAATTCCATAAAATACCCTAGCACAACACCAGTGAATGTTGCTCGAAGGAGTCATTGGTGGATGATATAAAAGCCTCAGATTCATATCTAGGCTCTGACGTTGATTCATATCCAGAAAATGGGAAGCATATCATTGATGCAGAACCTAGTTCCATAGTCGTTACCACCAAGGTCCAACCAAGCAAGCCAAAACATTCGAAGGAAGGTGAGCACCTTTTTCACTCACAACTGTGGGTTTCATTTCATTGTTGATAGCAGATGCCAAAAGAACCTAATATTAGTCAATATTGTAAAGTAGTTGGAGTTGTCGACAACACTGGATCCACATCCATATAACATCAGGTTCTCATCCAAGGACAATATTTTTGCATCGGCCAATAGTGTCACCTACAATATGGAATCAAGCCCTTCAAGGATGAGGTATTGCGTGATGTCGTCCCACTTGAAGTTTGTGATGTTCTTTAGGCTATACATATATGTGGAAACATCATGTTGTATATGAGTCTAGACCTCATAATGTCATTGTTACTTTTGGTAGGAAATTGTACAAGATACTAGAGGTAGCTTCACCTAACACAAATTCTTTAGTCTCAGCTAACAAGTGCAGGAAGGTCCTCTCCCAGACTGGGAAATTTTTCCTCTCCATGATTCTCTCTCAAATTGAATGGAAGGTCATGAACACATCCATGGCCTCCGCCCAAGGCTTCTCTATGCAGTGGAAGCAAGTGGACAAAGTCATGGAAGAAAATTGAGACATCTTCACCTCACCTACTGGAGTGCCTCTACACTTTCAAATCAAGCATTCAATTGATATAATCCATGGTGCACCTTTACCTGCTGGGCTAGTATATTGACACTCTCTCCTAGAAAATGAGGAAATCAAGCACCAGATTCAAGAGTTTTAAAAAAAATAGAATATTCGACCAAGCTCCTCACCCTAAAAAATCCCAGTCATGCTCGTGTAGAAGAAAGATGGGACCTGGCGACTCTGTATTGATTACATATCTCTAAACAAAATCACAAACAGGACTTGGTACCCAATTCCTCGAATTGACGACCTTATCAACCAACTCAAGGGAGCCAATTACTTTAGTAATATTGATCTGAATTCTGACTACCATCATGTCCCAATAGAATCAAATGATGTATGGAAGACTTCTCTCAATTCTAATAAGGTCTTTTCGAGTGGTTGGTCATTCCCTTTTCCTTGAAAAATGCCCCCACAAATTTCATGAGGTTGATGGATGACAGCTTGTGTAATTTCACCAATTCCTTTGTGGTTGTGTATTTGGATGACATCCTCATCTTCAGCAAGAGTTGGTCAGAACACTTGCAGCACATTCAGTAGGTCCTCCACACTCTACGAAAACACAATTTATATGCTAACTTAGATAAGTTATTCTTCAACATGAACAAGGTCCAATACCTTAGATACATTGTAGATGAGCATGGTGTATATGTGGATCCTACCAAGATTCAAGTCATTTGTGAGTGGCCATCCCTGACAACACTAACTGAGCTTCATATCTTCCTATGCTTTTCCAACTTCTATCACATATTTGTGTTGGGGTTATATCATATTGCATGGCCCCTCAACCAAGTGACCAAGGGTGGTTGAAAAGACAAATTTGTGTGGTCCAGGTCACAACATAAATCATTTGACGATGTGAAATATAATTTATGCTTAGCCTTGATTCTCTCCTTACCCAATCTGCCAAAAAAAATTGAGATTGATATAGATTCTTCAGAATACGATGTTGGTTTCATTCTCACTCAACATGGTCATCCAATGGCCTATCATAGTGAGACACTCTCAGATGTTGTCTATAAGTATCCCACCTATAGAGATGTATTCCATTGTAAAATTATGTCACCAATGAAATAATTACATTCTATAGAAGGAGACAGTCATCCATAGGAATCACAAGCCTCTACAATTCATGCAAAAAAAAGGAAAATTATAGCATGACTGCCATCAAAAGTGGTCCACATACTTACAATAGTTTCACATCAACATTAAATATAAGAAAGGGAGCACCAATTGCATCATTGACTTCCTTATTCGACCTCCAGTTGTAGCATTAACCATGGTTCTCGACTCTTCTAGGCATGAGACCTCTAGGTGGTCCCAACTTTATGACAGTGATCTTGGTTACGCTACGACTTACCAAAATTTGAGAACAGGCATGGTTGTTTCCGAATTTCATATTCAGGATGGACTATTATTCCATTTGGGTCATCTCTGTGTTACTTCAAGTGAGCATGAAAATCTGATTTGGGAAGTCCATTATAGCCCAATGGCATAACACTTTAGCATGGAGAACAAAGTGGCAATATTACAAAAGTATCTATGTTGGCCAAAGCTTCGATAGGATCTCGATAAGTATATCAGATCCTACATTTTCTACTCCATTTCCAAGACAACCATTAAAAACCAAGGACTGTACACCCCTTTGCATACTCCTAATAGTCTTGTTGAGATCAATTCTCACTTCCAAAATTTCCCTCCCCTTTTCTATTTCCCCTACTTCTTTTATCCCCTTTGTTTCCCTCTTCTATACTTACCCAATTTCCCCTTTTCATTTTCCCCTTCTATTCTCCCTTTCTAGTTTTATACTTAGTCATTTTTTCAGAACGACAGGTTCTTGGGTTGGCAGACTCACCAATCCTCATCTCCAATCCACATCCTCACATATCGAGTCTGTCTGACTGCCACATTATCCCATACATAGTCATTTCTGCAATCGCGGGTTCCCAGGTTGGCGGGGTCAAACTCTCATATCCCATGTTATGTGATATAGATTTTTCATCCAAAAGATCTGTGATCTACATTTTGACCCCCGGACTCCCCGAGCTTCCAAGTATCTTGTTTCTCCTATGTTGAGTCTGTCCGACCGCCTCACAACACTTATCCAATTTTCAACCTTCCACATTCATGGGTTGGTGGGTTCACAAAAATTGCAAATCCTATTTCTCTCCTATCCATCCTCACCACCTTCGTGCTTTTCCCAATGCACATTTAGTATGGTTTAATGCTAATAACTCATTATGCAGGTCCCGTAAAAATTGTCATCAATAGGAGAAGGGCTCAAGGAACTTCCTCATTAAACCAAATTAAAGCATGATTTGCGAAAGATTATATATTATCTCTCAAGCGCTTGTTTATAAGATTATCTGGATCAAAAGAACGTTCTCGTCAACTTATGGAAGAAACAACTCGACATCAGTTCTTTGGAGATATCTTGAACATTTTTGGACGAGAGGATCAAAAATTTCAGTGGTCTAGAGCATACTCTTATTATTCATCCCCTTATTCTTAGAAGGAATTAATTTGGACATCTGGAATTGCGCGTGCAAGTTGTGTTCCTAAAGTTTTTGACTGCAAGGAATTGGTTTCCTAGTGTGCCAAGAAATACATACCAAGCCAGTAGATAATTACACTCTGAGACCATTCTCCCTTCATTCTCTCGCCTCAAGTATTCTACAAGATGTTGAGACTCCCAAAGCCAACACTCACCTTCAAAGGTGAATATTGCAGAGACTTTTAGAAGAAACACAAAAACGGCCTGGATCTCTTACTAGAATTCTTGGAGAATCTCCCTGCCATCCCTAAGGATATTACCAGATTGCAGGTCAGCTTGTTCAAAAACCCATTTCGGGAAATTTCCTGGTTATTTACTAGAGTTATAGGCCAAGAAAATACTACCAGCATTTCTCATATGATTATTTACATCTTATATTCTACCGCCAATGTGCAAGCCATTTTCGATTGGGGGAATTTGATTTCCATTGAACTATCTTCCCAATTGTCTCAATATAAAAAGGATAAGAAATTCTTTATGTCTTCTTATTTGGTTTTCGCAATAGCACATTGAGGTCAGTTTCTTAAATTATCTATATGCAAAAAGGTGAATTGTAAACTCGAACTTCTGACCTTTTGGTCGTTATCGGATAAATCGGTAGGTGCAGACACTAATAGATCTCCCTAGATCCACCTAGATCTAGAACAAAATAGGACAGGACATGACTCTTTCTCTAATTTGCGATCATTGAATCTACTACTAAGAAGGAATGAGTGACATACCTTTATATTTCTTCCTTAGGTCTCTATTGTTCTCGCTTCGCTCCGGTGCTCTTGTGAAATCAGGTCCAAGACTACACAAACCAACCCAAGTGAAGATAGAAAAGTATATTCAATGTCAACCTATGCATATGATCAAGGAGTTATGCAATAAAATAAAAGTGATTTTATGAGAAAGGGACATGTTGTTGTATTATATTAAATGAAAGTAGAAGATACAACCAGATCACCTTGATATCACAAGCTTCCTTTCAGTGACCCTTGGTTCCAACACACACACTTGCTCTACATTTGCATGAAGAAGATCCAGTACAACTTGATAGACCAAATACAGTCTTCAAGCTTCTATCCAAGCAGATTTCTTCACACAATTCTTTCACCAATTCTTCATTCAATCTTGCTTAACCTTTTCCATGAGAAACCTTTCAATATATAGGAGAAGGAGAGATGGTTAAATGGATGAGGATGATCCCACTAAATCTGAGAAGTCAGTAGGATGCCAACCATGCAAATGCCAACTCATTTTCTAGAAGATTCCCTTCTATAACCTTCGTGACCTCTTCTCTTTTCCAAGATTTGAAACAGGTCCACACCCTACCTATAGAGAATACTACGAACAATTTGCACCTTAAGTATGGGTTGCCTGTGAGAATGAAGGATTTTCACACCCTATAACATAGGCAGCCTGCGAACTCATCTTAAAAATGTGTTTTTTGGAAGAAGACAACAGTCATTTTTCTCAGGCAAAAAGTCCTTGTGGGAGCCTGAATACATCACTTGTAGAGACATCACTAGAGTGACCAAAATAATGTGTAACAGAATGCCCCCCAAAGTATTAGGCTAGAACTTGTGATAGTCGAAATACTTTGTAAAATGCGTGTGTGTGTTAGAAACAAGGAGCGCACCTAATCGGAAACCTGTAAACAACCAAGCCTCTGCAGAATATAATACCAGTTCTAAGGTAGGCATTCCCATGCTCAGATTACAAATGAATGGAATCATAAATGTAGGGCATGGCCACCAATCATACACCATGGATCCATGTCGTCAAAATGCTACATAGCCACCAGGAATACACTGTGGATCTATGTGAGAAGACTTCAATTAAGACATAGCCACATGACATACAAAGTGGATCTATGTGTCAATACAAATCATACATACTCCATCGTAGACTGGATCAAAAAGATGATACCCAGGGTCTTCAATCCCGTCACCTGAAAGTATGAATCTAGCCATGCGATTACATGTGCTGAAGTCGAACATGGTAGAAACCATTTGATTACCGGTCATTGATGAAAACCGTTAACAAGTGTGAGGGAAATCACCATTGATGTCAATGACTCCCAAGGTATTGAAGTACAATCTGAACAAATGCGAATGA
>ML778535.1:399697-436050 GCA_009831015.1 Picea engelmannii | reverse complement strand
ATAAAAATAATATAAAAAATCAATAAAAAATAGTAAAAAGTGAATAAATATGGGTGAAAATGACTTTTTACCATTTCATTGTTACTTTGCCAAAAACTTGTCCAACATACCTCATTTTCCCCCAAATTTCTTTGCTCGATTGCAGGAGGCACAAGCAATCATTCGACGAACGGTTTCAGCCAACGAGGTAATCTCTTGATTCTCCAACTTTTCCATGGTTTATTTTTTATTTTTATGAGCACTTTTTAGAGTTTTGAGTCCATTTTAGGGTTGGAACATGCGCTCAAGCATTCTCGCAGGTGGGCCATGTGGGACCTGTGAGAATCTAGGATTCTTGCAAGTGGGCTTCAGGGCACCTACGAGAATCTCACACTGTGCAAAAGGTTCACCTGCGGGTGCCGAAAAATGGATTTTAAAGTGAGGTTTTGCTCAATAAAAATTATGCAAGAGTTTAAAACAAGTCGTTGACTTCCCTCTCATGGCTCTGTTGCAAGTGTTTGACCATCATGATGTTGGAATGGAGGGAAAGAGAACATGAGGAGGATGATGCCATCATTGGGAATGACCCAGGTACAGTCGCTGCCCTCCGGGAATGTGGGCTCTTGAAATTTTTCAGGATCTCGGGCATGAGAGCCCAACTCAGGTTGTTAGAATACCTGTTCCACATGTGGGACGTGGATCAACAGTTATTTCACGTGGGATTCCATACAATAAAACTAGATATCAAGGATATCTATTTTCTAATGGGGTTATCACAGCATGGATACCATGTTACTTTGACCGGAGGTAGACGCGGTGGACTCCCTATGAGCGAGTATGTTCACCAATATTGTGTTCCCTAGGTAGAGAGAAGAAAGGGTAAGGTTGCCATTTGGGGGGTCCAAGATCTGACCCTACGGACCATCTTGTTTACTATTGCACACATGGCTAGGAGCGCGGCTCCGCACATGGCTCTCTAGAGCTATTTCCAATACGCCATAGAGTGCACAAAGCCTCGGGTTTTCAACTAGTCGGATGCAGTTCTCCGCAGTATGAAGAGACAATTGACGAAGTGCAGAAGGGGTGACTTGAAGCAGTTTGGGTATGGTTCACTTTTGGTGTCATTCTTCCTTGAGAGGGTCCCACTGCTGCGACTACAGGTTTATTGGGGTTTACCGGCCCCACAGGATCCGAGGATGTTGAGGTGGTGTAACCTCATGGCTCGACATGTAGCAGGGCCTATAATCAAGTATAATGATTCATTTTTTGACTGGTTGAGGCCACAGATGCTGATGATCGACGACTACGCATATGTTGGTTTGCATTTCCGAGGGGATCCATATTTGGTCCTGCCTGAGGATGCTCAGTGGGGTGACTTAGGTGAGAAGTACACATTTTTTTCTTTTGAATGTTTTTGCAAATTTTATCATATGAAATGTTTTTATATTTTTCCAAGGACTAATCAAAAAAATTATTTTTGATGACACAGATGTGGGGTCATATCGACCTCCAGGAACGTCTCCCATTCAAAGGCGAGGAGAAGCAGCTCCAGTGGCGAGATGGGATGCCAAAGACTATGAGGCAGTGGAACAGAACTTGGAGGGGTTGACCGCGGATGTCCCGGAGATTGCTATTGGGGAGATCTCGAGATGTTACCAGTGCCATACTGTGGGCGTGTCTGAGTCTCTCAGTCGACTACTCTATAGGGTATCCCAAGAAGTTGTGTGTTATCGTGAGCGTCATTTGTGATGCTATTTTGTAGAAGTTATAGGCTTCGTAGTTTGAGATTTTGATCCTTGGTCAAAAAAAAATTGTAAAAATGTTTGATCGTTATATACATATATACGGCTTCTACCGGCTTATTTTGTGTTGTGTTATACATGTGATGTGTGATTGGTTTATAAATGTCCCAAATGTCTGTCTAACACATAGTTAGCTAAGGCATCAGTCAATGTATTTAGACATCTAGGAATGTGCTAATATTCGATATAATCAAAATAACGTTCAAGGAGGCAAATTCGTAAATATACCCATAATAAAGTAGGACTTAGGATAGCATAGATGTTACGTAACTATAGTACTACTAGTTGTGAATCGAGTCGTATAACCAGGTGGTGGATATCAAGCGAAATAACATCAATCAACAATTCGATGGCGGCGCTATATTCTGCAATATTATTGGTCACACGACCGAGGCACACACCTCGTAGATTGATAAGTTCGTTTGTAGGGGCGTAAATTGCCCATGTAGCATAAGCAAGGTTCTGAGTACTACAGCTAGCGCCATCGGCAAAGCCAATGTGGGGTGGCGAAGACTCCAACATCTGGAAACCAAGCACAACGCAAGATAAACGGTCGAGGGCAGAGACCAAATAATGAAAAATCATACTAAAGTAACACACAAAAAGTATGATATAATAAAATACAAGCACTCATGCACAGGTGATCTTAAGCATAGTACTTATTTAAGTGCAACCCATTTATGGGTTCACTCAAGGGTATACCGTGGTAGTCCACCAACTCGTAATCTCCTTTCTCCAAAAATCGTCTAACGATATAAGGTCCTCGCCACATAGCTTCAAATTTTCTGGCTCCTAGCATATCCTGATCTTGTTCGTAAAGGAGAACCAGATCACCTTTGGAGAAAATGCATGGCTTGACATGTTTGTCGTATTGGGCTTTGACGCGTTTCTTTTGGGCTTCTATAACTAGGGTGGCATCACGACGGGCTTCGTCTAATTGCATGAGATACAACATACATTCTTTTTCAGCATAAGTGTTTGGGATAAGTTTGACGGCTAGTTTTAGGGAGGGTATCTTACATTCAATCGGCAAGATGGATTCTAGACCATAGACTAACTGGAACAGTGTAAACCCAATAGCAGACTTAACAGATGTCTGGTAAGCCCACAATGTTGAAAACAACATCGTGTGCCAACTTGTTTTTTGAATCCCTATCATTCGTCGAAGCATGGTAATGAGGATTTTGTTTATTGCTTCAACTTGGTCGTTGAATTGTGGGTAATAGGGTGTTGAGTTTTCATGGTGAAAACCCAACTTTTCAGTGAGTTCAGACATCATGAAGTTTCTAAAGTGGCTACCATGGTTGTAATGATAGCTTGAGGAACACCAAACTGAGCAATGATGTGATTGAATATAAATAATGTTGCAGTCCTTCCGGTATTGTCGAATGTTGGCATCACCTCAGCCCATTTCGTAAAATAATCTATGGCTACAATAATGTATCCATGCCCCCCGGTCGAGTGAGGGTGACATGTCATGAAATCGATACCCCATTTCACAAAACGACCAATGGAGACCACAGGGTGTAGAGGAGCAGGGTGTGATCGTATTTTATTGTTGTAGGTTTGGCAAGCATGGCATTTTTGGACAGTAATTATACAATCGTTGAATAAAGAAGGCCAAAAATACCTCGCTCGTAAGATCTTCTGGGCAATATCATAACCATACATGTGACCACCATAGGCTCCAGAATGGCAGTCATTTAGGGCTTTCTCGGCTTCGTCAAATGTGAGGCAGCATAAAAAAATGGAGTCAATCCCACAATGATAAAGAGTATCACCGAGGATAATATACTGACGGAATTGGTAGCGTATTCAACAACGGTCAGTGCTAGACAAATTGGGCTAGAAAGTCTGGGTCTGGAGATCTATGATGATATCTCCATACCAAGGGTCAGCGGAACTAATCAGGAAAAGGGATTCATCGGGTAACGAATCTTCTGCTACATTTTCCGTCTCAGAGCAGGGAAGGTCGAATATCAACTCGACAAACACCAAGGATTTCTTGGACTTAGTGCGTTTGAATTCTAAGTCAAACTCCTGGAGTATTACGATCCATTTGGAGTATTTTCCCCCTAGCAATTGTCGTGTAAGAATGTGTTGCATAGGGTTGCAGTTAGAAATTATCGTAGTCTTGCGAGAAAGGATATAGTGCTGGAAATGTTGAACAGCTTGGATGGCTGCCAAGGCCAGTTTTGCAACATGTAAATACTTGGTTTCAGTAGTCGTGAAACTTCCACTCTAGTAATAGATGACATGTTCATCATGAGAATCATCCTCCTGGACGAGAACCATAGTGATGGTATAGTCCAAGGCTACGAGGTAAAGGAAATAATCCTGACTGTAATCAGGTGGGAAGAGTAGTGGGGTATGTGTCAAAGACAGTTTCAAAGCTAAAAATCTTTGTTGGCAGTGGTATCCCATATGAACTCAGAACCTTTCTTGAGTAGTTGTGTAAATCCAAGAGTTAGCTCAGCATAGTTTGGGATGAAACGACGGAGAAAGTTTGCCTTCCCTTGCAAACTTTGTAACTGGCGAAGTGAGGAAGGAGGAGGGAGATTGAGAATCACCTCAACCTTCAAAGGATCTACCCTAATCCCTTGACGTGAAACAATAAAGCCCAAAATTCGGCCGGATTCTACACAAAAAACACATTTGTGGGTATTCAAGTGTATATGGTAAAACCGACATCGAAGGAAAATGGCGTGGAGGTGTATTGGATGATCTACATAGTGCATGGAATGAGCGGGTAAGTCATCGAGATATGGCTGCACAATGTTCTTTATATCATGAAATGCGTAAGACATAGCACGTTGAAAATTTGCACCAGCATTATTTAAACTGAATGGAAGTTTCTGGTAGGTGAAAGTGCCCCAAGGACAAATAAAAGCGGTCTTGTGTTGGTCCACGGGTACAATATTGATTTGATTATATCTGGAGAAACCATCCATCAGAGAGAAGATTTCACTTCCGGCACAATCATCGACGATCTGGTCAACGAAGGGGGTAGGACAAGCTTTGTTAATGTCTCTATAATCAATGCACACACGGATTGTGCCTTGTTTCTTATCAATAGGAACAAGATTGGAAACCCAGTCAGTTAGAGCCACAGGGTAAATAAAGCCATCTTTGAGAAGTTTCTCAACTTCAATCTTGATAGCGGTTGCTTTACGTGGGTGGACCGGACAAAGTCATTGCTGGATGGGTTCAGCACCTGGGTATGTCTTAATCTCATCTACCAAAATGTTGGGGTCAATCCCCGACATTTCTTCATAGCTCCATGCAAAGACATCACGAAATTCTTGGAAAAGAGACTTGTAGGTGACAACTTCGTCATGGGAACACAAAGCTCCAATATGCACATTTTCGACAACTCCAGGTTTTATGGATATGTTAAGGGGGATGGTGGGTGAGATATTACTTAAGTTCCCTTAGTAGAACATATCATGTGTAGACTTGGGAATGGTAGAAATGATGACAACGATCGATGAGGTTGAGATTCGTTGGTAACCCTCGATGGTGTGTTGTTCCAGTAAGAGGATGGAACGTTGATGTCCATCATCCCAAGGGGTATCTTCCATGGACATAACATACATAATCATCTCGTCTATAGGAAAAATGACATGGAATGGATCCGGAGATAAAGCACCAAGAGAGGGGGTAGAATGGGTTGTTGATTGAATGGCTTGATAATCGGATTCGATTGGACTCAAAGGCATTTCGTTGCCATAACGAAGATGATCGTCGGGGTTGGGTACCATCCACGGGTCGTAAGGCACATGAGTCCATGAACAGAGGTGGAGATCATGTTGATCGAGGTGACAAATGAATGTGGAACATTGGGTGGTGGAATGGGGAAAGTACCCATCAAAGAGGAATCTTTAAGAAGACCCACACCGACGTTCTCATATCCAGGGGGGGGGTTGCAATGAAAGTTACATTGTTGGTACATGCATCAGAGTGAAAGAAGGCCAATTGGTCTACGGTAACTACTTTTCCTTGATGTGGGAAATGCACGACATGGAAAAGAGTGGACACAACTGCATGCATGGAATCGATCCAGTTACGTCCAAGTAGAAGGTTGTAATTGAGAGGAACGTCAAAGACCTCCACTTCAACGTTGACCATTTTTCCTTTTAACGTAATAGGTAACGAAGGGAGGACACCGTAAGGCTTAAAACCAGAGACATTGAAGGCTTTGAACGTGTTGTGGGATTCAGTTAAAGGAGGAGAGCCGATGGCTTTCCAGTAGGTAATAGACATGACACATGTCGAGGCACCCTCATCAATAACTTTTCTACAAATGTTTACGTCGGAGACAACAACTTGTATTTGGAATGCGAGTTGAGGGGGTAACCTTGGAATGTGATCTTCCAAGTCAAAAATTATTAAATTTGTATATGTAGGGTCGATTCCACCAATATCTTTCAACAGTGCCTTTCGTTGTATAGGACAACTCTGAAGGACTTCAAGGGCTGACATCGCGAATTGTGCTTGGGCCCGATCTTCGACAATACTGTAGTTCTGGGCAGCACGTGCATGAGGATTGAAAGAAGATTTTCGAACAACACCCTTTGGGGGAGGGTGAAGAACTGTATCTAGGCTTGGTCGTTCGACATGAAGAGGACCATTGGTAGGTGGAGTTGTATTAAATGGTTGGACCAACGAAGGAGGTATTACATCAACCTTGTCTTTGGAGGAAGGATAATCTTTGGCTTGAGTGGTAAGTGTGATGTCATTCTTCTTTGAATCACCTGTACACATTAAGACATAGGATGTATTGGATGGGGAAGGTTGGTCATGAATGACCAATTGGGCCTGTTGTTGAGAAGGTAAGGGTTGTGACAACACAGCCAGAGTGGGGGGTTTCAGGGTCCCTTGAAGGAACTTAGTAACCTCGACTCGTCGTGGACAATCCTTAGTGTAGTGATCATCACCACAGATAAGACAAGGGTATTAGGGTTTGTGCTTATCCTTATCGTCAACAAGTAGTGTTTTGGTTTTCTCAGATTGCAGATTATTTTTATCCTCCTTGTTCTTACCCTTTCCTTTTTTGGATTTATTTTTACCGGCGGGGGTAGATTGAACAGAGTTCACCTCAGAAGTCTTGCCGGTGGGAGGGGTAGGAGACAAAGCATTTTGAACATTAGAAGAAATGGATTTGGGGTTGTTTCTAGAGGTTTGGAAGGAATGAGGATGGGCATGGAAAGTGTCAATCACACCGTCAGCTACATGAGAAGTAGCAGGAGTAGTTGAAGTAGCAGAAGTAGAAGGACGAGGTGCGTCAGGGAGTAAGTCGTAAAGAGTACCCATTTGTGAGTAAACGAGATCGAGGTATTGAGCATGCCTGATTGCCTATTCTTCTCTGACAACTCCACCCATGTCAATGTCATGAGCGATGTCGTTCACGAATGATTTTGTGAACCACTCTGCCAGCAACTGATCGGGAAGTTCGAGTTTGATGAGACATTGTCTCTGTCGCCACTCATGAATGTGATCATAGATATTAGTGGCTTTGGTTTGTTTGAAAGAAATCAAAATTTTGGTTCTCGTTTCATAGCGGATCAGTAACTGGTAGTGGGTGAGGAAATCCATAGCGAGGGTGTTGAAGTCGGTGAAGAAGCTTCGTGGTAATTATATATACCACTTCGCGGTGGAACCTGTGAGGGTTTGCTGAAAAAGGCGTAAATGAATAGAGTCATCCATCAAGGAGTTGGATGAGCACCAAAGGTGAAAAGTCATTACATGATTGTTCGGGTCCTCTCTCGATTTACCATCGAATTTAGGGATGTTAGATGGTAGTTTGGCCGGTAGGGCGGGCCATTAAGGAGAGTGACGGATTGGATCATTTAAAATTCCCGATAGATCAGGGAGGTCTAGGGTGGATAAGAAGGGTAATTGTCTATTCACATGTGGGTATTGGTGACTTTGGGGAGGGAGTCTCGTCGATAGACCAGTGGGACCATAAGAAGTTTGCATATAATGCGAAGATCCAGGCAGATTTGGTTGTTGGTGTGGAGGCAAGTAATTCATAGGGTTGTACCCTTGAACAGGGGCGTGGGGTTGAGTGTTCGAGCCCCAAATAGGATTAGACATGCCTGGATATGGTTGGCTTGTACTAGGGGGTATGAAGGAGCTAGCTTGAGGTTGTTTCCCCCCAGTTGAGGGAGGATTATGTTGAATAAGATAATTCCAATACTAGGCCAAGGATGGAGGTATGTTTTTTCCAAGGGCGGAGTCGATGGGGGTTTCCCTCCAATCGAGGGTTGCATCCCAATTGGGATTTGTCCTGCAAAAGGGGATTGGGTTTGGCCTCCTTGGTGAAATTGTCCACCTACAGGAATCTGGTAATTAGGTGTGAAAGACAGGATGGTGCCACTAGGGTCGGTGCCTCCGATAGAGGATGGAAGAGGTCCTCTGAAAGGGGGTCGAGGAAGTGTCAGAATGAAATCAGGAACGAGGTGGTGCCCAAAAGGAGTGGAAATGCCAGGAGTCCCGGATGAGATTTGTGTAGGAACGGGAATAGAAGCATTCAATGCATGATATCTAGGCAGAAGTGTTGGGGTGAATCTGGGCAAAAGCGGTGTGCCAATGGGGGCTTGGCTAGCCACTGTAATCCCGGTGTGAGGACTCATAGTATCTGGGACCATTGTGTAATGGACCGTTTGTAGAGATATAGTCAAGATGTGGTTAGCTGGTGGAGCGTCTGTACCAGGAAAATAATAGGCAGTAGTAAAAGGTATTGCATCTAGATCAGATGTTTCGGGCAGCTCAGGTGTGACCATAATATCAATGCCTGCTCCTGAGCCAAAGAGATCCCATCTAAAAATGCCAGTAGTCCAAAAAGGATCTTGACCCTCAGGTCCTATGAAAGGTCCAGTTGGTAATCCAGAAGAATGAACAACTATATCTTCGAAAGAATTCACTCGAAAAATACGTCTCACGGAGTCAGGAGGAAGTCAGAAGTCCTCTCGAGAATTGGTAATTCGGAACCGTTCTAAAGAGCTAGTTCTTTCCACTTGTGGAGTGCCAATGTCTTGGACTTCACTCTGTTGAGGAGAGCCCTCCGGTGAGTTGGTAGGCAAGGGTTGAGAACCTTCCATATCTTCTGGGGGTAGGCCTTGCATTCTACGTGAATGGTGTGGAGGGTCAATTGTGACCGAGTTAGAATCTTACGAAAGAAATTCTATGTCCAACTTGGGTAAACAAACAGCACGTGCTAGTAAAATCTAGGAAGCAAAACAAAGCAAACAAGACCTTCCAATTCCGAAGTCACTAGTTGGTGATGAAATCAAACGTCACGACGACAAGACAAGAAGGGGCTGGGCCAGGATGGAAAAGTTACGTTGACGACCTGCTTAATGGGCTTACACCCTGGTGCAAGCTCCCACACACAATCATGGGTATACCCTCCAAGGAGCCCGAGTGAGTCTGGCCAATGTCGATTCTAGGTACCGTGAAGACTTACCCCTTCACAGTCACCTTGTGTAAGACCCTAAGAAGATAGGCTACTAAGGTTACTACCAACAACAATGATGCCTGGGGGAATAGTCGACAGTACGATCCACACGCAAGGGCAGGGTATCTAGCCCGAAATCAGCTTGAGAGGCTTCCACTCATCATTGTGGGTATACCTTCAAGTGACCCCCGTAATACATGGAATCTCTACATCGATATCAACAAAGTAGGGTGAGTAACTCTGTCAATCTCAATGCGACCTCAGGTTTGACCCTTGTGTGAGAAGGGCTTCCCAGGACAAAATGCTACAAATGGAATTTGACACTCCTTATCACAAGATACTATTGTGTTTTTTGTGTTTTGGAGAGTGTGTCTCACTGCCTATTATAAATCTCTAGCCTAGCTAATGTTGGTGTAAAAGAGCCCTAGAAAAAGTTACTAGTTGAATTTTAAAGTTGCACAATATTATTAAAGGTTGTTGTTACACAAAAAGGAGACGGAAATGAAACCGATGTTGTGTGAGACTCTGACCCAACAATGCATAAATAGGGATGAATAATACAAATTTTTGTTCGATGAATCCTATTTACAGGAGGGAAAGAGGAGTTTTCTGGAACAATGTGAACTATGATGTATGATCTTTTTAGAAATGTAATATCAAACAATCATGAACAATGCAAATTCCCTATTCGTTCTCTTTCAATACTTGAATGCCCATATTTTTCAAATAAAAGGTTGCTTAAAAAAATAAAATGTCTTTAATTTTTTATTAGAAACCAAGCAACAGGGATGGAACTAAGAAAAAGTAAGCAACCAACGAAAAAGAAATACACAACAAATGCCCAAATCGATCTTTCAATGAAGATAGAAATAACAAACTGACTAGACCAGTCTCTTAAAATGCACATGGGTAACAATTTTCTAAGTAATAAGAAATTGAAAAGGACAATTAATCTCAACCTTTAATCCAATCAAAGGATCCCGACCAAACAAGCACTCGGATTTCAGAATCGGAGATTATACCCTTGTTAAGAAAAGGTCAAGAGGTAAAAATTGAGAAAAAATGATCAAGAAGAGATTTCGATTTCTGAAAACTAATCATTCACGAGATTTGAAGTCAAGAAACATTCAATCACTGGCCATAGAATTTCTTTCCAGACACACCAACCAATCTGGGCATCTGAAGACACAAAAGACTTAATCCAAAAATTTTACAAGTGATTTCGCAGTCTGATAGTGGGGTACAGTGCGAGAATTAAGGATTCTCACAGGCTAGACACGGGCAGGTTGCGAGAAGTTCACATTGACCTGAACACTAGGGTGCGAACTTCAGTGATTCTCGTAGGCTACAGAAAGGTGCAATGTGAGAAGGTTTGTAATCAAGAAAATTTTGGAAAAATGACAGAACTTTTGAGGGAACTTCTGGATCCAGGGAGTCTGTGAGGATCTCCTCAAGACTCAGAGATTGATTGGGAATGAAAAAGGGTAGGTTAAGAGAAAATGGCCAGGTAAAAACCACCAAAATGGGTTGTATCCCCAGTGGAGTCGCCAATTTTGTTATCGTATAAATCGGTAGGTGCGGACACTAACAGATCTCCCTAGATCCACCTGGATATAGAACAAAACAGGACATGACATGACTCTTTCTCTAAGTTGCGTTCATTGAATCTACTACTAAGAAGGAATGAGTGAAATACCTGTATATCGCTTCCTTAGGTCTCTGTTGTTCCCGCTTCGCTCCAGTGCTCTTTTGAAATCAGGTCCAAGACTACACAAACCAACCCAAGTGAAGATAGCAAAGTATATTCAATGTCAACCTATGCATATGATCAAGGAGTTATGCAATAAAATAAAAGTGATTTTATGAGAAAGGGAAATTCCGCTATATTATATTAAATGAAAGTATAAGATACAACCAGATCACCTTGATGTCACAAGATTCCTTTCAGTGACCCTTGGTTCCAACACACGCACTTGCTCTACATTTGCATGAAGAAGATCCAGTACAACTTGATAGACCAAATAGAGTCTTCAAGCTTCTATCCAAGAAAATTTCTTCACACAATTCTTTCACCAATTCTTCATTCAATCTTGCTTAACCTTTTCCATGAGAAACCTTTCAATATATAGGAGAAGAAGAGATGGTTAAATGGATGAGGATGATCCCACTAAATCTGAGAAGTCAGTAGGATGCCAACCATGCGAATGTCAACTCATTTTCTAGAAAATTCCCTTCTAGAACCTTCATGACCTCTTCTCTTTTCCAAGATTTGAAACAGGTTCTCACCCTACCTATAGAGAAGACTGTGAACAGTTCACACCCTAAGTATGGGTTGCCTGCAAGAATGAAGGATTTTCGCACCCTATAACATAGGCAGCCTGCAAACTCATCTTAAAAATGTGTTTTTGGAAGAAGATAGCAGTCATTTTTCTCAAGCAAAAATTCCTTGTGGGAGCCTGAATACATCACTTGTAGAGACATCACCAGAGTGACCAAAATAATGTGTAACATTGGTACCAAGCGTTTTGGAGGCAGAAATCTTCCCTGCATTTTTATGAATTTTTCAACGAATTTGTCTCGGTTTTTAAAGGATTGTCATTTGAAAAATTATATGGTATAATTGAATATGATGAGAACACCATACATAACTAGCAAGTAGATTACTCCATAAAAATCAGGATATTGAAGAAATATTACATGGAATTTCCATTTATCTTTGTGACTTGGAGGGTGAGTTGTTCAATATTAAAATCCGGCATGAAATCAACCTAGCACCTATGAAAATCTACATCGAAGAATGGTTTAAGAAGCTTATTGATAAACTAACAAATGAAGGACAAGAAGCAGTTGAGACGGTTCCTGTAACCGTTAATGAAAATGATAAAACGACATCAGTGAGAAAATGAACACACGAGAAACCATCATAGTAAGTTTACATCGATCACATTATTCTTTCTTTATCAAGTCTTTCATCTAGTTATTCCACCTCTTTCACTAGAAAGGTTTAACTGAAGACTAATAACTCTTTTTTTCTTCTTACTAGGTCTTGTTGATCTTTCCACCGCCCACCGTATTCTTTCTAAAATCTTATTTCTTGTATTTATTTTCTTTATGTTCTGCAGGAGCCCAAATCCCAGTCTTTAAGAAAAACGCATTTACAATTTCAAGAATATGTAATAAACTATATAATTTTGGAAATTTAAAGAGAACTACTGCGGGAACAATATCGATTGTGCTTTGTAACCCTATTTTCAAAATACAAATTATTTTTGTTGTTCTATCATTATATTTATTTGATATTCCCATGTATCCACTATGTTAAAGTTCTCTTGTGCATGCAGATCATATTCTTTTTATTTTTATGTGATCAGAAATCTCTATCTTAAACTATGATGGATGTGAGGAAATTTTACTTATTTTATTTAAATGTGTGAATGTGTTTGGTTCCTGGTCCTTTCTAAAGAAAACAAAACCATTTTCCCTTTTTTTTTCTATTTCTTTGAATTATTGCGACGGACTTCTGTCAAGTCCAACATTTTGAATATTTAAAAAAATCTCAAGAAAATCTAAAAGAGGAGTACAACCTATATAAAAACGCAGGGGTATTTACATCCTCGTGAGGTTGTCATTTTGGTCGTAATGGATTCATTCGCCAACATTTTTTGTGACCATACTGGGGACATGAATTGAAAATTCAGAACCTGGCCCAATGTTTTTGAAAGAATGTATGACTTTACCCCGGGGTAATCAGCCCCATTTGGAAATTGGATTGAATAATTAACGAATCATTTTACATCAGTTATACAACTTAGTATTTTCATAGGAACAAACCCGTGAAGATTTAGAAATTTTGTGACAAACCTTGATCCAAGAAGAAGAAAGAGAAATCCTCCAGAGACAGAAGAGAGAAGAATGACAAGACTGAAGAAATCAAAGACTAGATAGAGCAGCACAAGAACAAGGTCATAATTGAAGTTGGATGAATAAAAGGGACCCATTACCATAAATAAAAGCAATAATCTCTTTATTTTTACAAGTGAAATTCCTATTCCTAGAATCTCTCCAGACATGGAAGCAAGAGATGAACAGCCTCGAGACGAGCATCATGAGGAGAGACAAGGAGGTGGAAGATATGTTGCAAGAAATCAAGAAATTCCAGGATTTGAAAATAGAAAGAGGGTAAGACATTCCCCCCTTAATCTTATAGGTGAGCAACATGAGCTCCCTGTTCTCCCTAAGGGCACCTTAAAGGAATTTTCTGGAGATGGAGCAATCGATGCAAAGAGGCATCTACACTTATTTCTTGATGTTTTTGATTTTCACCATGTTGAGTATGACGATGTCACGGTAAGGTTTTTTCTATAGACCTTATCAAGAAGATCCTATGAGTGGTATACAATGTTTCCCAGTAGATCCATTTGCTCATTTAATGACCTCGAAGCTATGTTCCTGACTATGTTTTTCCCTGCCATTGCTTACCACACACTCCTCATTGATTTCAGCCAGATTGGGTTGATGAAGAATGAAAGGATACGAGATTTTAATCTCAGGTTTTATAAAACCTTGAGTAGAGTTCCAGAAGATAAAATACCAAATGACGCAGTCATTCTCGGTTATTATAAGAATGAAGTGCCCCCGAATGTAAAATATGCCATCAAAACATCCCAAATGGATACTTTGGAGGAGGAAATGACTAAGGCTACTGAGATGGAAGAAATTATGATCGAAATGGGTGCCAACCCTGCTATTATACTGGGAAGAGTACAAAGGAACCTGGGAGAGTTAAGTATTGATAGCCAAGGATCTTTCAGTTCAAGAAAAAATGAAGAATTCAAGCCTCAAGCAGCTCAGAATCAAATGGTGGGAGAAGGATTTTTCAAGGGAACCATACCTAACGTGAAGGTTGACCATGTGGTGGCACAAAAAAATAAGAAAATAATTGAAATTGCACAAATGAATAGAACCATCAAACAAATGTAGAACGAGATAACCAAGCTGAGAAGGGGAGATAATCACATGCCAAATCCAAGAATTCCAATCCCATAGCAAAGGAGTAACCCTCCCCCTAAAAACAGAGTGATGTTTGAGAACATGAATAACCCAAAAATACCAAGGGTACCCAGACAACCTACTCCAAATGTGGTTGTTCTGGATAATGTCTATAACAAGAAATTAATTGAGTAAGAAAATTATTACTCAACTGATGAAAGCTCCAAAACTGTGCAAATGGATGGATGTGAGACGTCCATGTATATATTTGGAGAGGGTGACAAAGATCCCAAATCACAAGAAAATGTTGCCCAAACAAGAGGATTTGTAAATAGACCCAAAAATAAAGGCGAATCTGAAAAGGAAAAACAAAAAGAAATAACAAATGAAAAAGTGTCAAGTGAGAAAGTGACAGATGGAAATGGAACTAAAAGGAAACACCTGGCATCAAGCTCCACTCAAATGACGTATAATGTCATGGAGGACCTAAGTAAATTGAGGATAATTTTTTCCTTTACGGAAGTGGTGAATATTCCCTAGCAAAGACAAAATATTTTGAAGTTATTGGATGATCTATCTGAAAGAGATGAAGTTGTCGTTACCAGTCCAAAACAAAGCCAAAGCCCGTCAATTGCCAACATGAGAGTTAAAATTCTTCCCTTTTATATTTCTATTGAAAATCATGATGTTGCATTACATAATTGTTTAGTCGACACTGGCATGACAAATAATATAATTCCACTTGAGTTCATGGAGGCATTGGGCATGAGTTGCACTAAGTATCATGAAATTGGTGAAAGCATATATGCAATTGATTCTAGAAAAGTGCCAGCATACAAAGAAATCAAGGATTTCTATGCTTGGATTACAACATCTCCCCATATCATTACAGTTTTCAATATTATTGTGGTAGACCTTCCTCCAGCATATGAAGTTGTGCTATGAAGAGACTGGACATCCATGATGGGTGGATATATAATGAACGATGGAAGTTGTATGATGCTACTAGGAAAAGAGAGAGTGATGATTAAAGTACCCCATGAACCTAGAAAACCCTTCTCTTTCAAGAAGAAGGACAATGAATTGATGGAAGATTATAGAGATGTTTGGATTGGAAACTATGATATCCTAGACATGGAGAACAATGAAATCCTATAGCAAGTTCAAGGCACATGGAATCAAGAGTGTTTGTTTGAAGGCTACTAGAGGATGTCATTCAATGGAGCATGTTCAAAATCTAGGAACAGAGTTGGAATTATTCTTTTGATTCCAAGTAATACTATGCATCCCATGTTGTAAGACTGGATTTTTCATGCACAAATAATGAGGCAGAATATTAATCTTTGATTCAGGGGATTATCCTTGCACAAGAAATGAAAATAGAAAATCTCGTTGTAACTAGAGACTAAAAGTTGTTCATCAATCAGGTTACCCAGAGGTATAAAATAAAAAAGGAAAGACTTAAGTTGTATTTCAAAAGAGTTAACAAGTTGATGGAATCTTTCAGTTCCTTCAACATTTCTTTCATTCCAAGAGACAAGAATCACAAGGCTGATTAACTAGCCTTGGCGGCCCCATTGTCAAACCCAGACGATGTCCAAAGAAAAATGTATTTCCAGGTAGAAATATATTTTTGATCGTCCATGCCCGATAACATTGATTACTTGCAAGTATTTGAGAATGATGAACAACTAGAATTCTTTTTGTTAAACGACGATGATGAAGAAGACGATCGCTCATATGTTGTCCCCAAATATTGTATACAAGTTGAATCTTTGTTTATGAAAGACGATCATGATAAGAACATCCTTGAAGAAGTTTCAGTTCGAAAAGTGCAAGAAACGAGAAAAGTCAATATTGGAACTGACAATTCCCTGAAATATGTCAACTTGGGAGTTGATTGCACCATTGAAGAGGTTGATGTTGGCACAGGGTCAGACCCAGGGTTCAATGCTTCAACAACGCACCAACAAAACCCTAACTACCGACCCTTTCAGCAACACCTGCAAAGCAAATGAAATCTCACCCAGGTAGAGGCAGGGGTGGTTGCAGGACTCAAATGTTTGCAACCTAGATGGGACACAGATCTATGATTACAACACCTTAACAGAACACTTAGCAATTATCATTCATTAGTATTTAGCATGTATTTACTTCGCAGACAAAACCCTAATTACATAGAAATGTAGTATTCACTCAGATCTACCACAACTAAACCCTTAGCATAAGGAAACAGATTAGATCTAACATTCATTCACATCACTATGCACTAAGATATCATATGATGTCCATCTAAGCATACATTACTACTCTAAGCATTAACCATATGAACAATAAAATAATCACAATGCACAAAGAAACCATAACACGGGATATACGTGGTTCACCCCCAGCCTGGGGCTATGTCCACCAACTCTTCTTCTCCTTATTATATTTCATCAATCATCTACATGCACAGAGCTATAAGGTCCTACTCCGCATAGGACAGGAGATCTGCATATACCTCTCCAGGTCATCCTTCCCAAAGCTAGTTTACAACACAAATCCTTTACACAATCTCTTACAGTCACTTGCACTTAGCCTTGCAAGCTTCACACAGTATGAAAAAAACATGTACAACTATCACTTGCACTTAGCACATCATCACACAGATGCCTATATCGTCCTCCTCTTACATCGCCTAGACATCTATTTATACATTACAAAAGGGGCCTAAACATGGGTAAACCCATGGGCCGACATCCCCATACCCGTTACATAAGCCCAAAACCCAAAAATTCCCTAAAAATGGGTCGATATCCCACGATCTCCTGCTTCAACTTGCACTCCACCTTTGACAGCCTGTCAAAGTCCAAAAATAGGTCAAACCTGACCAAGGATCTCCAAAACTTGGTCAAGGGCCAACAGGCCCCCAACACTCACCTATGACTCATTCCTAGTCACTCCTCTTTGGTTAATTCTACCTCAAAAGCCTCAAGCTTGGCTCGAGCTGCTTCGACCTGTTGTTGCGCCAAGGCCTCCTGCTCAGCGAACTACTGAAGAACTACCTCGTTCACCAGTCCTTCCAAGCATTGCTTAGCTATAGTGACTACATGCTCTAGTTCTTCTCCTCATCCTTCGATCTCCTCAAACAGTTGACAAGTTGCATCCTGGACTAGCTGGAGCCTCTGAGTCACTTCCATGACTTTTCTCTGTATGGCATGGAATTGTTGTTAAACAGTGCGTTGTTCCTGGGATATTTTCATTCTTTCAACTGCAGACAAGAGCTTCAACTATGCCTGTACCATTGTTTCGTGTTGCTTTGCCTCCTGGAGTTGTGACTCTAGTGTCTTTAGTTCAGGATCCTCAGCAAGTTGTTCATAACTCTATGCACTACGATCACTGAGATGTTTACATTCCATGGAAAAGGTCTTGATTCTCTCAACTGTCCTCCGAGAAGTTGCTTCTCTTTGATCCTGCATGTCCTGCAAAGTGTTTGGCGCTGACTGTAGCTCTAGATCTGTTATTATCTGTTGAAGGTGTTGAATGGCTTCAGCAAGCTTCGCTACCTGAAACTCTACTGGGTCTTCCTCCTTTTTCTCTACGCTCGTTATAAAGCGGAGTTCTCTGTTGACTTGTATCTTTTACTCCAACCTGCTCAATGAGCAGTTGTTCCTTCTCTTGCTAGATTTATGCTTTATCTTCTTCAAACTTTTACTGGAGGGAATCCTTCTCCTGCTACGCAATCTTGCGTTTCTCTATCACTGCTTCTTGTTCTTGCTTCAGGGCCACCATGGCCTATTTTTTTTCTTCTTGGGCGTGATGAAGGCAAGCTTCGATCACATCAGCTATTCTGCGGAGTTGGGTAGGCTCGTCTCCCAACTCTGGTTCTTCTGATGGTGGGGGTGCAGTGGAAAATGCACGACTGGAGTGAAGGGATTATTGAACTCCTCTCAGCTCTGTCTCAATTCTATCATGCATGGCTTCTTGTTTGGCTTCATTGTTCTGCAAAATTTCCTACGAGGTGTCTAATACAGCTACGATGATGAAGTCAAAGTCATCGAGCATGAGAACAGTCTGTAACTTGGTATTACTAGCTTTGGATTTCTTCTGCGAGATAGGTTTTGTGGGAGAAACCTTTCTTTTATTAGATGGATCAGTCTCATCAACGGGATCCCTAGGTCGTGTTACTTTGCCTTGCTTATGCTGATATTCTTTCCCATTTTTCTCTTATCTATCTACTTCTTCGGTACCTCCTCCTCCAGATGATTCTGAAGTAGTTTCTTCTGATGCACTGCTCAGGTTCTGTACCTCTTCTATCTTCTTCCTTCTGTTGGTTCCAGGTGTTCCATTTTCTTCGCGAGTGGCCTCCGGGCTTCTGATTATTTTGGGATCGGACAATTCTATGGGGTCAACAGAGATAAGGAGCTTTCCAAGCCAGTCCTTGGTTATCTTTTCTAGGTCCTCTTCTGTGAGATTATAGTATGACTGAAGTTCTTCTTTACTCTCATCTGCACGCTCAGTGATATAAGTAAAATGTCGATCTCCGCAGAACTTCATTAGGGTCCTGAACTGATGTAGGGTGTTTGGCGTCATATGAGGGATAGCCTTGATGGCCCTCTTTAACTACAAATAATACGTATGGAATATTGTGTTCGATTGCCACTGTTTTTCCATATCGCTCGAATACCAGAGCGATGTGAACTTCGTATCAAGCGGCTCGAATGGATCAATGTCGGGGAAGGTTGCACCTTCCGAAAACTCCCAAGCTATAAATGTGATGAGGATCAGGAGCTAGCTAAAGTGGAAATCATATCCCAGATCCTGAGCTTCGCATTAATCCAATTCTAACTAGTTGACTAAGTACTTTGCCCAATTCATCTATAGTCCTTCTACGCATTTTCCAGCGAGGTCAACAACAAACCCTGTGACCCGTGTAGGTCAGTTCTTTCTCACTAGCTTCCCTGCGGTCAGCTGATAGGACAGGCGCATTGCACGATTCTGGATGGAGGCTACCTTGTAGCCTCATGTCCCATTTTCTACATCACCATAGGTTTCCTTAATCCTTTGTGCCAAGGCACGATCTACATCCTTCCCTGGGTAGAAGTCTTGCGGCTCTGGTCCCTGCATGCTCAATCCAGTAACCCTATGGATCAGCGTTGGGTCAATGGTGATGCGTCTGTCTAGCCATAGATAGCCTCTATGGGAGCATGAAAACAGGAGCTTAACGCATGCGTTAACTTCTTGGTGCCTTCCAGAATGAGGTATCTTCATCACGTTCAAGATAGTGGACTACACGAGGTTCATAGTCCATGGTTGGGGTATTATCCTCGAGTTTTTCCCCTTCATCCTAGTCAAGTACCTGTGAGGGGCAAGCACGTTGTGGTTCTTTCGATCCCCTAGGTTGAAGTCGTTGAATTTTAATGTCATGATCTTGTCTAGCTGGGTTCGAACTGCACGTATCCCCTTCGAGAGGTATGCAGTAACCAAGGTGTAATTGAAGTCCCTTGGTACACTGTCATAACTCACCACATCAGCCAGGGGATGGATGTAGTCGGGCAGGATAGATGGGATCAACTTCACATTCACCAAGTCATCTTGATGCTTGGTTCTTTTCTCGACTACAGCTCGGGATGGTCCAGATCCATGAGCAGTCGACAGAGAGGCTTGCACTCCTCTCATCAATGAAGCTTGAATCCCTGCAGACATTACTTTTTCGGCCATTAGATCGATTAAGACTTCTTCTACGGACTTTTCAACTGCGTTGATTTCATCCGACATACACTCTCGATATCAAATACTCAGGTTGATGAACAACCGTTCAATATAATAAAATAGGTGGCGAAGTCTTAGTAAACACAACATAGAAACAATGAGTTCTCTCATTGGCACGGGTACAATTTGCAAAATTATTCTCGGTGCAAGAGTCGACGGAATAAGTAGAAAGTCGTGTAATGGATCTCTCCAACGGATGAGAAGCCTTCATCAATGCAGTTATGTTCGTTACGGCACGGTCCCAATGACCCGATGGCAAGATTTCTGGCCATAACTATGGTTATAATGCTTCCAATGATCATATCGCTCTTCCATGGCGAAGTGCCACTTGGCATTGTTCTGATATCCCGACGAAGTTCCAGTTTTGCAAACCTACCTTCTGCGAAGTCTCCTCTGAAACCTCCTACAACTTTTCTAGATTTGCTCTCTTCTTACTAAGATTTCTATCTTTCTTCCCTGTGATCTGCATCTTGGTATTCCTCTTTCCATTTTGATTCTTATCTCCTCTTGGCATAGTAAATTCGTGATGATGAGATTTTGTCATAGGGTTAAAGGGTAATACTTATTTTCTATCTGGGGTAGGTGCTCTACTTTCCTGTATGGATAGGTTCTTCAAGTCTTCCTATGTTTTTTCAGCTTCGACAACCCAGTCTCTGGTCCTAATTTGCTTCGACTTGTCCTCATGTTCTTCTATCAAGTGCGTTATTCTCCTAGTCATGAAATATTTTAATTATTTATTTTTCTGTTCTAGGGCCTCTTCTTCTTTTCTCTAAATCTGATCTCTCTCAATCCAGGGTTTTCCTAATAACATAGCAAATGGGGTGTTGTTCTCAATGAATTCAACAACCTCAAATTATTCCTTTGTCGAAGTTCCATGAGCACACATAGAGTTCTTGGTAAGTATTCCACATAGGGTTATCAGTTTTCCTCTAAAGAATCTTATTCATCCTAATGATTGAACCATAGTAGGCCTTCCCAAAATTTCCCAAGTACTTTCTATCATGACATTCACCTCTGTTTCCTCATCCATAACACAGTCTATGTCGAAGTTTCCTATTCTTGCTTCTATAAACTCTTTTCCTTTTAAGATATCTGATAAGTTGATATTTCTGTGATCATTCGGGGTTTCTTTCATTCATAGTAATACAGTCTCTAATTCTTTCTGGGGTTCTACCATGGTCTCAGTTTCTTGGCCTTCCTCAGGGTTTTCTAGTCTCATATTCATTCTTTCAACCTTAGCAATCATTCTAGGGCAATCCAAAACTTCATGGTCCATAGCTTTACAACAAAGACAAGTAGGTCTTCTATCAGGGCAATTCTTAGCAAGATGGCCCGGTCTTCTGCAACTGTAACAAAGATTTAATCCTCAGTTTCTCTTGAATGATCCCCCACTTTTTTTGTGCTATGCACTAGGGTCACGGTAATTAACCTGCAAAAAATTCTTCCTAGGATCATGCATCCATTTCTTAGTCCAAACATTCTTTCTATGCATAGGAATAACATATCTTTCATCAAATCTACTCATATCAACCTTTTTTCTTCTAACCGTGCCCTAGTTTTCAAACCAAAACAAACTTTATCAAACATACCTAGATCCATACTTTTGAAAATACAATTTTCACTTATCTTACCTTTCTCTGAGCACAAAGATTTCAAATCTTAAAATTTTTCACTGTTCTTACCTCTTTCAGAGAACAAAGCATTCAGATCTTACCTCTTTTCTTCAGATCTACTTCCTTTCTTCGCACAGAGCTTCTCAAGTCAAGCAACAAATCTACGCACAGAGATTTATTTCTTTTCCTCAGTTCCCAGCAATCACAGTTTCAGGTCCCCACAACGGAACCATTTGTTGGCACAGGGGAAGACCTAGGGTTCAACACTTCAACAACGCACCAAAAAAATCCTAACTACTGGTCCTTTCGGAAACACCTACGAAGAAGATGAAATCTCACTCGAGATAGAGGTAGGGGTGGTTGCAAGACTCAGATGTCTGCAACCTAGCTGGGACACAGATCTATGATTACATCACCTTAATAGAACACTTAGCAATTATCATTCATTAGTATCTATCCTGTATTTACTTCGCAGACAAAACCCTAATTACAGAGCAATGTAGTATTCACTCAAATCTACCACATCTAAACCCTTAGCATAAGGAAACATGTCAGATCTAATATTCATTCACATCACTAAGAACTAAGTTATCATATCATGTCCATCTAAGCATACATTACTACACTAAGCATTAACCATATGAACAATAAAACAATCACAATGCACAAAGCAACCATAACACAGAATATACATGCTTCACCCCTAGCTTGGGGCTACTTCCACCAACTCTTCTTCTCTCTATTATCTTCCGTCAATCATCTACATGCACAGAGACAAAAGGTCCTACTCTACATAGGAAAGGAGATCTGCATGCACCTCGCCAGATCCTCCTTCCCTGAGCTAGGTTACAACACAAAGCCTTTACACAATCTCTTACAGTCACTTGCACTTAGCCTTGCAAGCTTCACACAGTACGCACAAAGCATGTACAACTATCACTTGCACTTAGCACATCATCACAAAGATGCATATATCATCCTCCTCTTACATCGCCTAGACATCTATTTATACATTACAAAAGGGGCCTAAACATGGGTAAACCCATGGGTCGACATCCTCATACTCATTACATAAGACTAAAACCAAAAAATTCCCTAAAAAGGGGCTGAGATCCCGTGATCTCCTGCTTCGACTTGTGCTCCACCTTCAACAGCCTGTCGAAGTCCCAAAATAGGTCAAACCTAACCAAGGATCTCCAAAACTTGGTCAAGGGCCAACAGTTGACCAATATGATTCCTTATTCAAGAAATATATTGATGTGTTCACTTGGACCTATGATGATTTGAAATCTTATGATAAAACTATATTCTAGCATATCATTCATTTGAGGGAAGAAGCCAAGCCATTGAAACAAAAAAAAAGGATGATGAATCCCAAGCTGAAACCTCTGGTAAAAATTAAATTGGAGAAATTGAAGAAGGAAGGGATAATTTATCCCATCGTACATTCATACTAGCTTTCAAATCTAGTGATTGTAAGAAAAAATACCGAGGAAATCTGCATGTGTATTGACTTCAGAGACCTTAACAAAGCAATAATAAAGTATAATTTTCCTTTGCCTAATATGGAGTTTCTTATACAGTAAGTTATTGGATCGGCCTACATGTACATGTTGGATGGTTTCTCTAGATACAACCAGGTCTTGGTGGTCGAGGAAGATAGGGAAAAGACAACACTTATCACACTATGGGAGACATATGCATATGCTAGAATGCCCTTTGGTTTGAAGAATGTTGGAGCCAAATTCTAGAGGGCCATGGATCATGCATTCATATCCATCATTTGAGAAAGGTTTTTGAAAGATGTAGACTATATGGTGTATCTCTAAATCCAAACAAATGCTTGTTCGTTGTGACTCAAGGAAAATTGTTGGGCCATATTGTATGCAAGGAAGGGATTTATATATATCTAGAAAGATTTAAAGCAATAAACAAGCTTAACCCCCCGACATCCAAGAAGGGAGTCCAGTCATTCTTTGGAAAAATCAATTTTGTGAGAAGATTTGTTCCTAACTACGCAAGCATCGTAAAGTTGATCAATTTGTTGTTGAAAAAGGAGCAGAGTTTCGAATGGACAACAGATACTCAGGAGGCATTCAAAAATATCAAAGGAGAAATTACCACTGCTCCTATCCTCATCAGTACGGACTTCCAAAGATATTTTGTTATCTATTCATTTTCTACAGAGATAGTTGTTGCATCCATTCTCACTCAGAAAAATAGAAAAGGAGAATAACTCCCAATAATTTTTATGAGCAAAACCCTGCACGACTATGAGTTGAGGTATTCAGAACTAGAAAAGAAATCCTTGGCTCTTGTAAAAAAAATAGCGCACTTTTGGATGTATATATTAAACTCCCATATTATTGCTTATGTTCCCTCATCACCAGTGAAGATGCTTCTAAATCAACAATTGAGAGAAGGAAAATGGGCTAACTGGTTAGCAAAGATACAAGAATATGATATCGATATTAAACCTTTAAAGGAAATCAAAGGACAAGGTTTATGCAAGCTCATCGTGAATGGGGATTCAGTCGATGGGGTGATTTCAATATCATTTGGGGAACCATTAGTTGATTCAGAATGGTACAGAGATATTATATTCTACTTAAGGTCCGGGCAATTTCCTGTCACCATGAATCCCAAGGAGCGAAGGAAGCTAAAGATGAAGGTGAATCAATACGTGTTGATTTTTGACATACTATTCAGAATAAATTATGATGGTATACTTCTAAGATGCGTTGATAAAAATAAAACCCAATAACTAATCAGAGAATTCCATGAGGGAATATGCGGTGGACACTTTGCACCTATTGCAACCGCACACAAAATAATTAGAGCGGGATTTTACTGGCCATCAATCTTCAGATATTTGTATGCCATAATAAGGAAGTGTTTGTCATGCCAACAGTTTTCAAGAAAAATGAAGAAATATGCGATGCCTTTGCATCCCATTGTGGTAGAACAATCATTTCCCCAATGGGGACTTGATGTTGTTGGGCCAATTAATCCAAAGTCTAGCAAGGGGCATATATACATTCTAACAACTATAGATTATTTCATGAAATGGACGGAAGCAGTGGCACTAAATAAGGTGGATGCTAAAGAACTAATCAAATTCCTCAAAGACAACGTTCTGTCGATATTTGGTGTCCCGAATAAATTTATCACGGACAATGGTTCGATCTTCATCGGGTTGAAGTTTACGAAGTTTTGCGGAAAATATGGAATCATCATGGGTCAATCGTCGAATTATTATCCAGAAGGTAATAGCCTTGCTGAATCCACAAACAAAACACTTGTGCAGATACTGAAGAAAATCGTTGATAAAAACCAAATGAATTGGCATATGGAGTTGATGGATGCATTATGGGAGAGCATAATGACTCTGAAGGATAGCATAGGTATGTCTCCATATATATTGGTTTATGGGAAAGAGGAAAAACAATTGATTATCCTTGAGCTCAATGCATTGATTTATGTGGTCAATATCGAAGATACAAAAGACAGTTCACCCATTCAAAGGAGAATCAATCAATTGTTGAAGTTGGAGGAAGAATGAAGAAAATCATTGAATCGAACTTCTCAAAGGCATCAGAGCGTAAAAATATATTTTGAATACAGCACAACTCTAAAGAATTTCCAAAAAGGAGATCTGGTGTTACTTTGGAACAAGGCCAAGGAGAAATCGTCCATGCATACAAAGTTTAAAGCACGCTGGATCAGACCATATGTCATCGAGAAGATCTTGGCATTTAAATCCTATATGCTCTAAGAAACGAAGGGTAAAAGTTTGATGCTTCCCGTCAAGGGGAAACATTTGAAAGGTTTCTTCTCTTAATACTTTCTCATTTCTCAATGTACACAATTTTATTTTTTTCATCTTGTATATTCTTACTCTGCCTCCACATCCCAATGGAAAGAAGCACTTGATCACGAGAGATTATGGATTCTTGAAAACCCACAGGGAGTCATCATCCCACAGTTGGAGCCTGTTGTTGAGATCAATTCCTGCTTCCGAAATTTCCCTCCCCTTTTCTATTTTTCTAAATTATTTTCTCCCCTTCTTTTCCCTCTTCTATACTTACCCAATTTCCCCTTTCCCTTTTCCCTTCTATTCTCCCTTTCTAGTTTTATACTTAGTTTTTTTTTTTGGAACAATAGGTTCTCAGGTTGGCAAACTCACCAATCCTCATCTCCAATCCACATTCTCACATATCGAGTCCGTCCAACTGCCACATTATCCCATACTTCGCCATTTATGCAATCGCGGGTTCCCAGGTTGGCAGGGTCAAACTCTCATATCCCATGTTCCATGATATAGATTTTTCATCCAAAAGATACACAATATACATTTTGACCCCCGGACTCCCCGAGCTTCCAAGTATCTCATTTCTTCTATGTTGAGTCTGCCCGATCGCCTCACAACACTTAGCCAATCTTTGACCTTTTGCATTCACAGGTTGGCGGGTTCACAAAAGTCTCAAATCCTATTTCACTCATGTTTGTCCCCACCACCTTCATGATTTTCCCAATGCACATTTAGTATGGTTTAATGCTAATAACTCATTATGCAGGTCCTGTAAAAATTGTCATTAATAGGCGAAGGGCTCGAGGAACTTCCTCATTAAACCACATTAAAGCATGATTTGCGGAAGATTATATATTATCTCCCAAGCGCTTGTTTCTAAGATTATATGGATCAAAAGAATGTTTCAACTTATGGAAAAAGCAGCTCAACAATAGTTCTGTGGAGATACCTTGAACATTTTTGTATGAGAGGATCATAATTTTTAGTGGTCTAGAGCATACTCTTATTATTCATCCCCTTCTACTCAGAAGGAAGTAATTTGTATGTTCGAAATTGCGCGTGTAGGTTGTGTTCCTGAAGTTTTTGACTGCAAGGAATTGGTTTCCTGGTGCGTCGAGAAATACATACCAATACGGTGGATAATTCCACTCCAATACCATTCTCCTATCATTCTTTTGCCTCAAGTATTCCACAAGATGTTGAGACACCCAGAGCCAACGCTCACCTTCAAAGGCGAATATTGCAGAGATGTTTTGAGGAAACATGACAAAGGCCTGGATATCTTACCATAATTCTTGGAGAATCCCACTGCCATCCCTGAGGATATAACAGAGTGTAGGTCAGCTTGTTCAAAAACCCATTTCGGGAAATTGCCTGGTTATTTACCAGAGTTACGGGCCAAGAAAATACTACTAGCATTTCCTGTATTATTCTTTACATCTTAAATTTTACCTTCAAGGAGCAGGCCATTTTTTATTGGGGGAAGTTGATTTCCATTCAAATCACTTCCCAATTATCTCAATATAAAAAGGATAAGAAATTCTTTATGTCTTCTTATTTGGTTTTCATGATAGCACATTGTTGTAAGTTTCCTAAATTATCTATATGCAAAATGGTGAATTGTGAATTCGACCCTGTGGCCTTTTGGTACCAAGCGTTATGGAGGCACAAAGATTCCCTGCATTTTTATGAAGTTTTCAACGAATTTGTCTCGGTTTTTAAAGGATTTTCATTTGAAAAATTCTATGGAATAATTGAATATGATTAGAATTCCATAGATAACTGGCTAGTAGATTACTCCGTAAAAAATCAGGATATTGAAGAAATATTACATGGCATTTCCATTGATCTTCGTGACTTGGAGGGTGATATGTTCAATATAAAATCTGGCATGAAATCAACGTGGTACCTATGAAAAGCTACATTGAATAATGGTTCAATAAGGCTAACGATCAACTAACAAATGAAGGACAAGAAGCAGTTGAGACAATTCCTATAATTGTTGATGAAAATGATAAAAGGACATCAACGAGCAAATGGACACATGAGTGAAAATCATAGTAAGTTTATGTTGATCACATTCTTCTTTCTTTATCAAGTCTTTCATCTAGTTATTCCACCTCTTTCACTAGAAAGGTTTAACCGAAGACTGATAAACCCTTTGTTCTTCTTACAGGGTCTTGTTGATCTTTCCACCGCCCACCCTCTTCTTTCTAAAAGATTATTTATTGTATTTATTTTATTTATGTTCCACGAGAGCCCCAATCCCAGTCTTTAAGACAAATGCATTTACATTTCAAGAATATGTAATAAACTATATGCTTTTGGAAATTTCAAGAGAACTACTTCGGGAACAATCTCGATTGTGCTTTGTAACCCTGTTTTCAGAATATAAAGTATTTTAGGTGGATCTATCATTATCTTTATTTGCACTGCCCATGTATCCACTATGTTAAATTTCTCTTGTGCATGTGGATCATATTCTTTTTATTTTTATGTGATCATAAATATCTATCTTAAACTATGATGGATGTGAGTAAATTTTGCTTATTTTCTTTAAATGTGTGAATGTGTTCGTTTCTTGGTCCTTTCTCAAGAAATTTCCTTTAAAAGAAAAAGAAAAAAGCATTTTCCCTTTTATTTTTATATTTCTTTGAATTACTGCGATGGACTTATGTCAAGTCCAACATTTTGAATATTTAAAAAAATCTCAAGAAAATCTAAAATAGGAGTACCACCTCTATAAAAACGTAGGGGTATTTACATCATTGTGAGGTTGTCATTTCGGTCCTAACGGATTCAAGCATCAACAAGTCCCTAGGAATCCATATCGATGGACTACATGTTAGGTCCACCCTCAACCAAGCATGGAAATGACTGTGTATTCGTGGTTTTTAATTGATTCTCTAAGATGGCCATTTTGACAGCCTAAAATAAGAGTATCACAACCGAGGCCACTACCAAGCTCTTCTTTGAGTGTGTGTGGGTACACTTTGGACTACCACATTCCATCATATCATATTGGGACAACATATTCTTGAGTACATTATGGTCGAGCATTTGGTGATTGTTGGACACCAAGCTCACCAAATTCATTTCCTTCCATCGCCAAACTGATGGATAGAAAGAGGTCGTCAATATGATGATTGTGCATATCTTACGCATGTACAACTCCAAGAATACATGCACATGGGATGAGAGCCTTCCTTATGTTCAACACAATGACAATAGATCCCTCCATAACTCGACTGGCCATATCCCTTTTCATGTGGGATTGGGATTTCAACCATTGGGCCCCATCAATGTGGCACTTCCCCTTGCATCCATCTAAGAAGAATCTTCCCACGCTCAATCTCAGGCCAACAAAGCCACCAAATTCATTGAACTAATTCATCACATCCTCCAACAGGTCTGTTACAACAAATTTTTCCTCACTCCATGCAACTTGCTTGGATGGCCTTCTATTTCCCTCTGCAGACTTGAAGTCCCCTTTTTGTTCACTCTAGATCCAAAAATGTACATTTTTGTACATATACGCACCCTATCAATTATACAACAATCATATACACAGGTTTCTCCACTAAATCTCGTGTACATTGGGTTTGGTTCTTAAAATTAAAAATTGTGTTGGGTTTCCATGCCAGGTCACAAGATCCATGATCCTTGACCTTCCATATACTGGAAATTCTCTGAATTGACCCTCAGTTCCATTTCGAGGCTATAAATTGAGTTATATCGAAGCCTTGAACAATCGATAATTCAACTTGGAGAGAAAAGACACCCTGGAGAAATTTTGCTTCATATTGAGTCTGCATCCCTTTGTCCTTGAAAGTATGAACTTCTTGTGTTCAGCCCCCAAGCTCTTCCTACTTTGTGATGCAGAATCTCATTGACTCCTATATATGAGCTTTCCTTTTCGGAGGATTGAAGTGGTGGAGGCCCATCTAGAGGGATTTAGTTTCTTGATTTCAATATGTGTCGTTACATAATTTTGTCACCTATGTACTTCTGCTGATTATTTTAATAGAAATACTCTTTTCTTGTCCAATTGATATCTTCAAATATCTAAATTACTTTCTTTGGGCGTATTTGTCATGTATGTTAATGGATTATGTTATTTTATATTCTAACATAATATATTATCACCATATTATTGTGTATGTTTGTTTTTGAGGAAAATTTATAGGTATAAATATTTGGTTCATGTGCTCAACAGTGGTCTTCTCTGAACTTCCAGACGAGGTAAGCTTTTAGCCTTGTCTTAGTAGCATTTCATTTATATAGCATACTTGAGATTAGAGTTGATTTATGGGTTTCATTCTATCTGTTGTGGTTTACCCCTAGCCATATATATATATATATATATTCCTCGTAACAAGTTCCATGATATTTTATAGAAATCCAATGCTAAGTACAAGAAATGATAAGTACAATCAATGACATGATCTACACCGGGTTCCACACAAGTTTCAGATGGGAGACAAGGTTTGGTTTCATTTGCAGAAAGAGTGCCTTACGGGACCCCATCGGAAGTTGCATCCACTTTGACATGGACCTTACAACATCACTAAGATGATGGGAGACAATGATTTTGAGTTCATTATTCCCCCCTTCCTTGGCTTGCACCCAATATTCAATGTGGACCTCCTTTAACCATATTTTCCACCACTATTGGACACATCGAAGATGGTAGAGAAGCTAACACCTACATATCTCAACCATTACTGCGTGGAATAGAAAACCATTGATCGAATCATGGGAACACAAGTTAAGGGCACTCGCCAACAAAAGAGCCAACTCTATCGAGTTGTCAAATTAGGGAAGCTACTGCACCAAGAGAAGTGGCTCACCAAGCGTCAAGTTCAACAGAAGTTTCTCGATTTAATGGGGGCACTCAATGAAATGGATAACACTTCTTCCTAATGGGGGAGGAATAATCCAGGTGGACATCAATGTCCACCCACCTATTCCACTGGCTCAAAACATAGTTTCCATCTTGGTAGTTTTCTACGGGTTTTTTCAGGTCTTGAACTTCTTGGGGCATTTTGAAGCCCTAAATGATGTTTTTTTGGCATGGAAACACCTGATAGATAGCTAAAGGCATGTATTAGGATGTTTAGAATGCGTATTTTACGGATAGACCTTTCTGATGGGCTACTGAGTGCCCCAAATGAAGATCATATGCAAAAGTTACACCCCCAGGAAGTTGACATATCAACTAACCACATCGGGGCCCACAAACCTTTTGGCATTTCATCTTTTTGGGTTAGGGTTTTGGATGTTTAGGGTTTTTTCATTGATTCTTTATGTTAAAAGGCCTTTTGGATTCATTGTAATCACTTCTTGTGAATGTGTGTAGCCATCACATATATTCTCAAAGATAAGCTACCACCATTCTAGCGAGTTCATTTCACTTTGCATTTTTTACAGTTCCTGCATATTTCATTCATTAATAGAAATTGAGTATTATTGTATCTCTATGTTTATATCATATTTCTTTATTTCATTTTGTTCCATCATAAATCCGAATCAGAGAAATACAAAGTATGGATATTTGTGACACCATATTATATAGCATATTGTACTTCACTCCCTTCAATCAACTCAATATAACTTTCAAAGTTATAAAAAGAAGAGAAATATAGAGTATGATATTTCAATGACCCCTTCATCTCAATGAAAAAACTCCAAGGAACCATCTTGGTTATTATAAGCCTTCATGACTACACTATGCTAACCATAAATTCTAACTGAGATGTTGTATGAAATGCTAGAGTTTATACTTGCATCTAAAACGTGCATGAAATGCTAACATGCTCTATCTTGTTTTCATTCTTTACCTATAAGGAATAACCTTTGTTGGGAAGAATTCAAGCACTATTTGTAGATAATTTATTGCCTCTTTTATATCCACTCTTTGAAGGGTATTAAGAGGAATGTGCATTTAATGAAGAGAAAAAAATTGTCCAAATATTGAATCCTCCATGCTTATTCTTTAAAATGAAAAAATAAAAATGTGTAATAATAATGCTTGATATTACCCTTGACTTCCCCTAGATGGGGTGACAGCTGGCGACCATGCACATTCATGACTTAATATCCCCAGCTTTCATCCCCCCCTATGTCCATTTTGCATGAACTTTCTGCAAATGAAGGGGATGTTGGTGTGCCTGTGTGAGAAGCTTGAATTAATGGCACCCTCAAAGTGCAAGATGGATCAAGCCAAGCCTGGTATGATTCACCTACCTAATGTCAACTCGGTTTTAATGGAGCACTTACATATCAAGGAAGTGAAAAAAATGAAGGTAAGTATCAACATTTGTTTCATTGTTCTGATTATCGCTCGTCTTCAGTCTCATGGGTCTCTCTCCCTCTCGATTTCTTCATCCTATGTGTGTCCTCTTAGCCTCTTGTCTTATTTCTCTGCGCCAACCTTCCCAATTCCTAGAGAAAGAGGAAAACCCAAGAGAGGACCAACCTATTGTAGTTTTGTTGCTCGTCATTGCCTCTTTGGAACTCCTTCCGAACTAGTTCTGGCCCCCGCAGCTCAAGACCACCCTGTTGGCCCCTCTCTAAATTTTTCACCAAGCTCTGCCTAGAATTAGATAGTGGATGACCAACCCATGGTGATTGTGGAGGAAGAAACCCCCTAGGATCCTCCTCTAGAACCCTTGGAATCCCTTCTCTTCTCCGCTTTGGACATTTTGGAGCCACCCCTTACTTTTGGTCATCCTCCCCTAGTATATGACTTGCCAACATACTTGGGTGGCTACCCCATTGAGGAAGAACTTCCCACTGAAGCTCAATAGGAAGACAACTTGGAAACAAAGACGGGGAGTTTCCCTATTGAGGAAGAACTTCCCACTGAAGTTCAACAGGAAGATGCAGCTCAGCCTACAGGCGACTATCTACCACAGGTAGCTTATGTTTTGTCTTCGTCCAAAACATGGGGCCTCTCTTAGGAGCATCTGCAATTAATCTTTGATTTGTGATGGGATGTCAAGGAGAAGTGTCAACGTCAAATGACCCTTTCTCGATGCCTAGATGTTTTTTTCGACGCCCTGTCAAGAAAGCCAACCAAGAGAAGGTGCTCAACAAGATGTCAGCCCTTCGTGTTCACTCTACGACCAAGCGAGGATGATGAAAATTCAAGTTCACCTAAATCCTAAATTCCTTTTATGCTATTTTGTTTTTCTTTTTAGAACAACCATGGTTGTAGATAGATTGTTAAGAAGTGTGGGAAGTTTACCTTGCATCAGACTTAAACATGCATTTGACAGAATGCCACTTGGCTTGGTTTTCATTTGTATGTCAGGACAGGTGGAAGGTCTTTTTGATGTGTATACTGTTTTGAAAACTTTTTAAGGTAATACAAACTTTTATTTACAAAAAACAAAGATATTACCCTTGAGTTATGAACCTAAGATTGACCACGCGATATCTTATAGAGCCATCAAGAATTAGAACTCAACTAAATATCTCATATTTCAATTGTAGAACCACATATATTAATTTATTATGAAAGTTCATAAGGAGAAAAGCAACCATTGGCAATCACATGGGCCTCAATTACAAAAACGTTTCTTCCAATGGGCACCTCTATAGTGATTATGAATTGCAAATAGAATCTAGATTGCCTAAGACACATTTATTTGCAAATGTGTTTGTACTTGCATCATTCTCTACCTAAGTTAGCCAAAGAATGATCCACCTACATACTCTAGTATGAATGGAAGTGTTTGTGTTCTAGAATCACCTGACTTTGTACTTGGATCATTCTTTGTCTTATCCAAGTACAAACTCGGGTTTTTTAGAACATAAGAACTTTCAATCACAATATATTTTGTACCAGGATCATTCTCTAGCTAAATTAGTTAGAGAATGATGTAAGTACAAACATGTTTATAAATAAAAGTTTGGTGGGCCATTCAAAACACTATTTTTATTTTATAATGACTCCAAAAGTGCCCCATTGAAAGTAAAATTTTGACTCATCGAAAGCATAAGTATATGGACATTTTGATAGGCTCAACATTTAATACAATTTTTTCTTTCTACTTTTACTAAGATTTATGAGATGAGATGAATGGAATGATGCTTCTACTAATATTTATTGTCTTATGTTAAATGTATTCACCAATGCATATAGTAAAATGATTAAAAATGGTGATATAGGTAATTGAAATGCACTTGACATTTGATTTTTTCAATAAATAAAAGAAAGAGGACAAATGCGACAAAAATATCTCTCACAATTACTCAAGGTAATTATATTCCATTCCTTATGTGTTTTTCTATGTAATCATCATCTCACAATGATTCATTTTTCCCTTCAAAAATGACATGTACCAATGGTCCAAAAGAATGTTGCTAGTAGTCATGAGTATAGGATGGGAAAAAGTGAACATACATAGCCATATATCTCAACAATGTTGATGAATAGTCATGGTTTTTGAGCTACTGTGGCCATGTATGTTCATCGACCACCCTTACTCCTAAACTCGGGGCCACTAGAAACACTCTTTTGCACCACTAGAAAGTATTTTTCAGAGGAAAAAAATGTACAGTTGTGGGATAGGGATTGCATGGTGAAATTCCCTCCTAAACATTGATTTAACGACATTATTAATGTTTATTTCCTCCATGAAGTTGATTTAGCGATGTCTAAGCATTGATTATATTGTTTGCACGTCAATATTTCTTTAAACAAGTTGATATATCAATGTATAGTTGTCAATTTCATTACCTAATACCCTTTTTCCACAATGTGTACTAACATCCTCTGGAACAATGGTTAAATGACCATACATACGTCATTATAATGAAATTTAGGGAAGATATAAGAATCACATAAGCATCGATAGATTGACATAAATAATTGTCACTAGAATGACATCCTATACTAAAGATGTTAATATAATGATGTCAAAAGCCAAGTAAAAAAATAGGAAAATTTTCTTGGAAGAATTGATTTTTCTCTATAAACATCAAAATAGTATCATAAAAACATCATTTTTTACCCCAAATGTAGTAGTGTAATAATATAGTAAATGAAATTAAACATGGCTTTAGCCATCATTAAAACTAAATAATAGTATATATGATTATGAATGGGTTGTGGCCATATGTATATATCACACCAATAATCCAACATAATCTTTGTGCATCCCATGGTATACTCACAAGACCACCCAACCCCCACACACTTCCCTACCACTTGACCCCTAAGTCTCTCTCCAATTCATATAAATACAAGAGATGGTGGTTAACTTCCTTAACCAACCATGAAGCCTCACTAGGCATATTAAACCAATTTAGATTTATGACTTGAGAAAATATTTAACCATGAAATTTATCAAATATATGAAAAAGCATTGATTCATATACCTAAAAAAATATTTAATTATGTGATCATAGCTTATGAATCCATCATAATTATTTTAATTTAATCAAAGTTGAATTTTTTGCATTATTGTCATTAAAATAGGGTACAAATCTACCTGAAGTGGCTTAGGGAAATACACACCAATCCATACATGAGAATGACATGTGGAATATATGGGTATAGGGCTGAACTTAGAAACATAGTCTATAAAATCCATGTTCTAGATTTTTCAAATGAATCTCCAAATGCTAATAAAAAATCTGTCCAAAAAATGTACTTGCCTTGATCTATTTGACATGTTTTTTACCAAAATGTATGTCAGGGATTCAATTCTTGGAAAAAATAAGTGATTCAAATTGGAAAATGTGTATTTTTAACATTACCTACATTCTTAAATTTCCATATTTTCAATTTGAACCCTAAAAATTGTTGTTGTAAAATATATTATTAAAAATCGCCTTAACACAAAGCAAACCATTTGCATTAAGTGCCTCAGTAAATTGCATGCAATCCTATTTGAATGCATGGAAAAGTGAGTATGAAAGTATATCTCTATAGTATGTCATAGAAGATACAAAACCCATAATTCATAATCTTCCAATCGTCACAAAATGCACACCTTCAATCTGTCGTAAGGGGTTTTTTCATTAAATTTAACAATTTTTGGCACTCTATAGAAAAATGCACACAGGGTTATGAAAATGCATGCCAAGGTTAGGTTGAATACCCAATAAATGAACAAGAAGTGGAAAAATTTATATATTAATGTGGCACACCTTCCCATGAGACTATATCTCATCAATGAACCCTACAATGTTTGTTGTGTGAAAGAGAAAACAATAGGACCAAATGAAAAATATAACTAATTGAGAAACATGGGTATAAATCACATATAGATTGAAAAATCCATTTAATTTTTTTCATGTTCCGACATAGCATGGACTTTATTCTAATCGCAATCATATGCTAAATGTATCCTAGAACATTGTAAAGTGTCTCGTTCTTCTTAGTAACCCTTTTGATTTTTATTTACTTCTTTCTCCATGCTTGGGTTCATCGATTTTTTTTTTTTAATCATCTTTAATTTATTTATTTTATATTTTACTTTTCCAGTGTTTCCACATCTAAATTCTTACATAGTGTTCTATCAAATTCAAATTCATGTGAATCTTTCTTCAACTACCATGACATTTTCAAAGTTCATTGCTTTGGAAGAAAATAAAACTTCCTGTAACATATTTTTCTTATACTATCAAATTTCTAACATGACAAATCATTTTATAGAGTCGTTGAAACTAATTGAAATTTTCTTTACCTAATTGAAATTTATGTGACATACTTTCAATTATAACAAGTGGAATTAGCAGATACTTGCCTCTTAAAAATATGTTAATATAATAATTGTAGGTAATCCAAAATGAAAAGTTAAAATAATTATAAAATATTTAAAACTTGTAACAATGTATTACTTATGCATTGCCTAAAATCAAATTGGAAATAAGAGTGGCTACTCCATGTGTTTAAAAGTTGAAGTAGAATTGAACAAATTTAGGTATTAGTA
>ML778535.1:377983-398435 GCA_009831015.1 Picea engelmannii | reverse complement strand
TGATTATTCTTTAAATTGAAAAATAAATTTCTAAAATTATAAATATAAATTCTTATTTTGTGATTGGTGGTTAACTATGATTAGACAATTTTTATGTGGTTTTACACTTAAATGTCAAATTTTTAAAATAAAAAATAAAAAATCAAACAATTTGTCATGTGTCCTTATTAATTATGGCCATTAGTACTTATTTGTACACATGTCACATCTATTAATGTCACTTCTTATTAATAAGGACACATGACAAATTGTTTGGTTTTTTATTTTTTATTTTTTAAAATTATTTTTTTAAATATGACAATTAAGTGTAAAACCACATAAAAATTATCTAATCATAGTTAACGACCAATCACAAAATAGGAATTTATATTTAGAAAATTTAAAATTTATTTTTCAATTTAAAGACTAATCAATTTAATAGATAAATTCTTAGAGACTTTAGAAAACTTTATGGCAGAAAGTGAAAAAATTGCAAACTATTTAAAAGTCAAAATAAATTGACTTTATAACAATTACAATATATTGTGCCCTAGCAAGTATAAAAAAAAACAACTAATAAATGATATACTCCTTGGTATTTGACTTTATGTATCCAACAACATTATCAAACCCTAAAACATCCACACAAGTTTCAAATAAATATTAGATACCCTTAAAGTCATTATATTTTGATTTAAAGTTCTAACTCTTCTTATTTCCAAAAATCGTGGATAATTATGGATAATTGATAATTGACATTTTTAATTGTAGATGTTGTTTATTATTCTATGACATTTTGTAATTATGTTTAATTCTTTTTCTTTGTTGATGGTATCCACATAAAATGTTGGCATTGTCTAAATGTTCTACGTTTTGGCATTTTCGTCAGAATTTGACAATATAAATTTGGGTGAAATTGTGATTATCTATTGTTTAAATTGTATTTCTAAATGCATAAATGGATTTAGCATGCTAAAAAACCCTTGGGGCACTCAAATTATACAGACTCAACTATTCAAATCTGCAAATCCAACAATTTCTCACCGAATTTCCAGAAAAATTAAACGAATAATATCCTTGAAAAAGAGCCAAACCTATAATGTTTAAAATATGGAGAAAAGATTATGAAAAAATATATAAAGTTTTTTAATTCCACTAAAATCAAACGATGTCAAAAACCAACTTTACATTAACAATATAATAAAATTTCTTAGTGCAATTAAATTATGATTTACTTAGTGTCAAATAAATTATGATTTACTTATAATGAATGATTGTGTTACTTTACAGAGACATGAATATGATGCATATGGGAAAAACCAATAAAATATATATGAAAAAAAACACATCATTTTATTATTGTTGTTGTTGTTGTTGTTTTAAATTAAATTAAAGTATAATGAAAAAAAGAAACATACAAAATATATATTTAATCTCTTTTAATTTTAAGAAAAATTATATATATATATATATATAACTCGGTTCGATGTGCACTTCCAGGTAATCCACGCGCACTTATATGGATGTATGTGTATTTGAGGTCGGAGAGCCAGTGTAGTTATGAGGTTGGTGAGCTAGGATGCAAATAGGTTAGTGTGTCTATCCTTGTGATCTAGGTGGATATCGGTGGCCACCTACCTATAACGCTAGCTCGAAAAACAGTTTTCCACCTTGACATTTTTTCGGGTTCCAAACTTTCGAGGCTGTTTTGAGGCCCTAAACGACATTTTTGGGGGATTTGGGGTCTAGGTGATTGACGAAGGAACTAAATTGGGCTAGTCGAAAATTGTTCTTCTTGGTAAGACCTTTCCAACGGGCTATCGTGCGCCTAAAATGGAGATCATATGAAAAAGTTACGACCCCGAGAAGTTGATGTACTAACTTACCCAAATGGGGCCCACATGACTTTTGGCGCTTCATCTCCTAGGGTTAGGTTTTTGGATGTCTAGGGATTTTGACATTCCTATTTATTGTAAAAGTTATTCAGAGCCTCATTGTAACCATCTTCTTGCAAATGAGCGCAGTCATCACATCTCTTCTCAGAGATAAGCCACCACCATTCTAGCAAGTTTGTTTTCCGCTGCATTTTACAGTTTCATCTTATTTCCTTATTGAATAGAAAATTAGTTTTATTGTATCTTTGTTATTTTGTGTTAAGCATATTTTAATAATCTGTATTCATTTTGTTATGCTCATAAAATATGGATCAATGGTATCATAGTGGTCTTCTCCTTGTCGTCTTAATGCATGTCCCCAATGAGGTCAGGGTACAAAGAATTGGGTCTCGAGCTTGTTTCTCTTGAGGAAAAAATCTCTCGCACGTCGAAGCAACCTCTCGTTGCAGGAGAAAAGAAATATGATGGGACATGAGATCCTTTCAAAATGTTGCTTGAGGAAGCCCTCACGCAACAGAGGAACGAGATGATGGATAGTTTCGCATAAATCCTTCGGCAACTACCAACATGCGACACATCTTCCTCGAGCGAAGGTGCCACCCCCTTCAAGGTACAAATCAACTTCGATATTCCTATATTTGAAGGTCATATAGACGTAGATGTTGTAGACAAGTGGTTGAATCTAATAGAAGGGTATTTTTCTATCCATAACTTTTCAAATAGAGAAAAGATTACTTTTTCACTCCTCAAAGTCATTCCCCATGTCAAAGATTGGTGGGAAACTTTATGTGAGAAAAAGGAAATAGAGGAACCCTCATTATTTATAGTCACAACCACCTGGGACTATTTCATGGATTCTATTAAGGAACAATACTACCCTGTCAGAAGTTATGACGACTTGTATACCAAATGGACCACACTGCGACAAGAAAGAGACCAAGCAGTTCCAAAGTTCACAAATATCTTCCATACCTTACGCACCAAGATGGTTATCAAAGATTCAGAGCGACATATGGTGTTCAAGTATCGTGATGCTCTGCATAGATACATCCAGAACGAAACAAAATTTCTAGACATCTTGTCCTTGGGCACGACCTACCGATATGTCGTCAAAATCAAGCAGAAGCTCAAACAAAAGTTGCAGCAATTTGAGCCTGGGAACCCCTCACAGCAAAAGCCAGGAAAGGGCGGCCCCAACCCCCAAAACAAAGGACAGAGAAACTATGGACAGTATCAGGACAACCAGTCCAATCCACACACAAAAAAGGACACCGGAAATAAAAATAAAGATACCGAGAAGTGGTGCGACTTCCATAAGAGCCCTTGGCATAACACTGCTGACTACCACTCAAAGAAGTCGTTGGTAGCTAAAGTGAAAGACTCTGAATAAAATGTGGGTTCTGACTCTGAGTCAGAACCAGAAAGGGGAAGATGGATCATTGATGTAGAAACCAGTGCCACCGTTGCTACCACCAAGCTCCAGCCTGGTGAACTAGACGAGCCAAAAGAAGGAGAGCGCCTCTTCCATTCATAGATGTGGGTAAAAGGCACCACACTACACTTCATCGTTGATAGCGATAGCCAGAAGAACCTCATCTCAGCATAAGTCATCAAGCAGTTGGCCTTGCCGACAACGTCGCACCCACAACCCTACACCATTGGATAGCTCCACCAAGGAAGCGATCTCCGCGTCAGCCACAGTGTCGACTATCATATGGCATCAAGCCCTTCAAAGATGAGCTATTGTGTGTTGTTTCTCCTCTCGAAGTTTGTAATGTTATTTTGGGCCAACCTTATTTATGGAAAAATCATGTTGCATATGAGTCTAGGCCTCATAGTGTTATTATTACTTTGAACATGAAATTGTACAAGATACCTGAGGCATTCCCTCCTAGTGTTATTTCCTTGATCTCTTCCAAGCAATGCAGGAAGGTCATCTCTTAAACCGAGAAATGTGTCTTCTTTGTGGTTCTCCCTCAGAGTGAGAAAAATATTGTAGCCACATCTAAGGCCTCCACGACTGATCCCTCCACACAACAGAAGCAAGTGGATAAGATCATGGAAGAATACTCAGATATCTTCTCCTCTCCTACCGGGGTACCTCTGCACTGCCAGGTCAAGCATCACATCGATCTGACCCTATAGGTGCACCGCTACCCAATGGGCCAGTCTACCGCCACTCTCAATTGGAAAATGAGGAGATCAAAAGGAAGATCCAAGAACTGCTCCACAAGAGGCACATATGTCCCAACTCATCGCCTTGTGGGAGCCCAATCGTGTTGGTGTAGAAGAAAGACGAGACCTGAAGAATCTCCATTGATTATCGGGCCCTGAATAAAATCACAGTCTGAAACTGGTACCTGATTCCCCAAATCGACGACCTCCTTGATCATCTCATGGGGGCCAAATACTTTAGTAAGATTGATCTGAAGTATGGCTACCATCAGGTCCCAATAGAACAGACAGATGTATGGAAGACTTCCTTCAAGTCAAAAGAAGGTCTTTTTGAATGGTTGGTCATGCCCTTTGGTTTGAAAAATGCTCCAGCAACTTTTATGAGGATGATGGACGATATCCTACGAACTTTGACCAATACTTTTGTAGTGGTGTATCTGGTTGACATCCTCATCTACAACAAGACTTGGACGGAACACTTGGATCATATTCAGCAGGTTCTGCACACCCTGTGGCAGCACAAACTATATGCAAACTTGGAAAAATGCTCCTTCGGCATGGACAAGTTCAATTACTTAGGATACATCATTGATAAACATAGTGTGCATGTGGATCCAACCAAGATCCAAGTTATGCATGACTCTCCAGCCCCAACCACACTCACTAAACTTCGGAGCTTCTTGGGCCTCGCCAATTTCTATCGCAGGTTTGTGCTGGGATTCTCTTATATCGCATGGGCCCTCGGCCAAGTAACCAGGGGTGGTGGTAAGGAAACATTTGTGTGGGGCATGTCCCAACAACAAGCCTTTGATGACTTGAAGAATATTTTGTGCTCATCCTCGGTACTTTCATTACCAAACCTGCAACATCCCTTTGAGATCGAGACCGATGCTTCATACTATGTTGTGGGCGTCGTTCTCACTCAACACGGCCACCCCGTGGCATATCATAGTGAGACACTATCAGATGTTGTTCATAAGTTCCCTACTTACGACAAAGAAATGTACTCCATTATGCAAGCCTGCTGCCAGTGGAGACATTACATTCTTGGGAAGGAGACAGTCATCCACACTGATCACAAGTCACTACAGTTCATGAGGACCCAAGGAAAATTGCAAAATGACCGCCATCAGAAGTGGTCAACATACTTACAGCATTTCCACCTCAACATCAAGTATAAAATAGGAAGTACCAACTGAGTTGTTGACTGCCTCAGTCTACCTCCAGTTGCGGCACTCACCACGGTGCTAGACTCTTGTGTCCATGAGACCTCTAAATGGCCCCACCTCTACGAGATGGACATTGACTTCTCCACCACCTACCAAATGTTGGGCGCCAACTCAATGGTCGCTAATTTCCATCTTCAGGATGGGTTGTTGTGCCCTCTGGGCCATATCTGTGTTCCATCAAGTGAGCACGTGAAGCTGATTTGGGAAGCTCACTATAGTCGGGTGGCAGGACACTTTGGCATCGAAAAGACAGTGGTAGTGTTGCAGAAACATTTCTACTGGTCGAAACTTCGATAGGATGTAGACAATTATATCAGGTCCTGCACCACTTGGGCTATTCCCAAATCGACCACTAAGAAACAGGACCTGTACACCCCTCTACCTACTCCTAACAAGTCATGAGAATCCATATCAATGGACTACATGTCGGGCCTCCCGTCCACCAAGAGGGGAAATGACTGTGTTTTTTTGGTTGTTGATCGCTTTTCCAAGATGGCGATTCTAGGCCTGCAAGAAGAACATCACAACAGAAGCCACTGCCAAGATCTTCTTTGAACCAGTATGGGTACATTTTGGGATCCCATAAACCATTATATTAGACTGTGATATTCGGTTCCTCATCTCATTCTGGTCGAGCCTCTGGTCACTGCTAGATACCAAGCTCAATAAATCCACTGCCTTCCACCCCCAGACAGATGGAAAAACTGAGGTCGTCAATCAGATGGTCGTACATATCCTGTGCATGTACAATTCAAAACACCCCCACACATGGCATGAGAGTCTTCCCTATGTCCAACATAGCTACAACCGAGCCCTGCATAGCTCAATTGGCCACAACCCCTTTCAGGTGGGGTTGGGATTCCAACCATTGGGCCCCATGGATGTTGCACTAGCCCTGGCGACCACCTCAACCGACTCATCCCCTGCTCCACCAAAAGATGACAAAGCCACCCGGTTCATTGATTGGATCCAACACATCTGCCAATAGGTTCAGGATATTCTATAGAATTCTAATGCCAAGTAAAAGCAACACCATGAAAAACATCGGGTGCCACATAAGTTTCAGGTAGGCAACAAAGTTTGGTTGCATTTTCAAAAAGAACGCCTTACATGGCCCCATCAGAAGCTTCTCCCACTCTGTTATGGGTTGTAAAACATCACCGAGGTTGTGGGTGACAATGATTTTGAGCTCAACATTCCCCCCTTCCTTGGTCTGCATCCAGTCTTCAACATGGCTCTCCTTCGGCCATATTTCCCACCATTATTGGACACCTCAGAGATAGCAGAGAAATTGACACCAACAGAGCTCAACCCTAACTACATGCAACAAGCATCTAGTGATGAGATTGTGGACACACAGATCAAGGGCACTCGACAACAAAGGATCCATCTTTATCGAGTCGTCAAAGAAGGGTAGCTCCTGCACCAAGGGAAGTGGCTCACCCGAGGCCAAATTCAGCATAAATTTCCTCATCTGATGAGGGTACTCAACGCAATGGAGACCATTGCTTCCTAAGGAGGGAGGATTGATCTAGGTGGATATTGGTGGCCACCCACCTATTCCACTGGCTTGAAAAACAGTTTTCCACCTTGGAAGTTTTTCGACAGTTTTTCGGGTTCCAAACTTCTGGGGTCGTTTTGAGGCCCTAAACGATGGTTTTTGGGGATTTGGGCCCCAGATGGCTGCCAAAGGCATTAACCTAGACCAGTAAAAAAAAAAATTCTCAGTTAGACCTTTCCAACAGGCTATCGTGCACCTAAAATGAAGATTGTATGCAAAAGTTATGACCCCGGGAAGTTGATGTACTAACTTACCCAAATGGGGCCCACATGACTTTTGGCGCTTCATATCCTAGGGTTAGGTTTTTGGATGTCTAGGGTTTTTGACATTCATGTTTATTGTAAAAGGCCTTCAGAGTCTCATTGTAACCATCTTCTTGTGAATGAGCGCAACCGTCACATATCTTCTCAGAGATAAGCTGTCACCATTCCAGCAAGCTTGTTTTCCGCTGCATTTTACAGTTTTAGTTTATTTCCTTATTGAATGGAAAACCAGTTTTACTATATCTCTGTTATTTTGTGTTAAGCATCTTTTAATAATCTGTATTCATTTCGTTTTGCTCATAAAATATGGATCACCTTGTAAAATGTAATCACACTTAAGTTATTAATAGCATCACATCACTGTGCGCAGACAGATTGAACGAAAAGAGACAGGGGGATAACTCCACCGAAAAGGGAAAAGGGTGGGGGGCTTGAGTCCTAGGGAATACTTTATTAATATTTCCAAAAAGTGTAATTTATGGATATTTATTTATCCTAAGTTCTCGAGAGATGGGAACAAGTCACCAAGTGGCTAAATCTATTTCTGAAGGTGACAAGTGTCAAGTTTAAGGCACGCAATATATATTGTTGGCTTTAGTGTAATTTGGGGGGATTCTTTTGGGGGAATCCATTCATCTCTTAGGTGGAGAAGGGGTTGAACCGTCTGAGAAAGGATGATTATTACCTTATCTGCAGAGAAAAGATTGTAAAGGTTTTTTTTGTGTTGTAACCAGAGTATTTTGTTGTCGAGGAGGCAGGTTGTCAGGCCTGTGAGCATTCTCTCTAGGTAAGAGACTTTTTGTCAAAGAGGTGGGTTGTCAGGACCGTGAGCATTCTCTCCAGGTGAGATTTTTGTTGGGAATTGTTCCTTGGTGCATTGGGCATTAGTTGCAGGGCTCTGAGACTTCCTGTTTGGCCTACTGTTGGAACCCTATAGGGGAAGTGGGGCAGCCAAGGGATTGTTGAGAAGAGAAGTGGCACACTTCCTTGAGTGGAATAAGCATGTGGGGAATGAGAGACTGTAGTCTAGTTGTAGCAGTGGTACCTTGGACTGAACAATTATGTTAATTATCAGACCTTAGCTTGGTATTAGGAGCCCTTTTTCCCTAATGGAGTTAAGCCCCAACTTGGGGGTGACCTGTTGTTGAAAATATATGAGAAACAGAGTCTATGGCTGGGAGGAATGTCTGAGATATGTGCGCAGTTGGTGACTTTTCATAAAAGATAAGTGTATTTATGTGCTTGTTTCATTTATTATGTGCTTAATTATCTATGTTTAATATGGGTTTAATTCTTGTATGTTGTTGCATATAAGTAATTGTTGTTATTCTATATAATGGTGTATGCACATGTAAATGTGGTGTTGATATTCAATATTTGTAGTCGTGCATGAGTATGATTGTTGATGTTAGTTATTCTTGTTAATTTAACTTTATGATAATGGTCACGAGTCTCTGAGGCAAGGTTAGAATGGTCGTGCACATAGGTAAATAGTCTGTGTGAATAGGTAGTTGGATTCTTTTGTGTGCACAGGGAAGCATTCTATGTGCACAAGGAAAACATAATTTGCATGTGACGCCAAAATGGTTGTGTGCGCAGTAGTGAACACATGTTCAGAGTGGATTACATGCACAGTAATGTTATGTACTCAATATTCTTGTGCGCAGTTGTATTATGTTACTTACATTGTTATAAGTTGTGTTAGAAGAGGAAATTTTGGATGACGCGACTCAACTTGGGATTGAGCGTGTTACTTCAAGTATTTTTGCACAAATCAATGTTATAGAGTAGAATCCACACACTAGATTTTGGAGTAGCATTGCTCAATAATAAGCTGGGTAATGTTACAAATTGGTATCATAGAATATTGATAACTGGGATGTTACACATCACACACACATATAATTAGTAAAAAATATATTTTATAATAAAAAACCTTTTTATTAAAAAAAAATCATACAATTTCTTAAAAAAAAACTAAATAATGCAAAAAACCATACAAACCAAATTTAAAAAAATCATTAAATATAATTTAAAAAAATAACAACAAAATTTATATATATATATATATATATATATATAAACAATAAACTAATTTATTAAAAAACATTTTTTTTTTAACTTTACCTTTATTTCCCATCTCCCCCCACATTAACCTCTTCTTTCCCTAACCCCCTTTATTGCCCTCCTTTCCCATCCCTCTTCCCCTCCATGCCCCTAACTAAGCCCCCCGATCCAATGAGGATGGATCCTCGACCATTCATTCAAGGAACCTCCTCAAAACCCCCTTTATTTTCCTCCTTTCCCATCCCTCTTCCCCTCCATGCCCCTAACTAAGCCCCCCAATCCAATGAGGATGGATCCTCGACCATTCATTCAAGAAACCTCCTCAAATTTGATAAAGATCCTCAAATGGATAATAGGAAAGGCCATTTTTTAGTTTCTTCTTATTCGAAAACAATGAGAATTTTATTCGAAAGTGGTTCTTGCACAATGTATAGGAATCCCCAACTACCTGTTTGAGGAGCCTTCTTGAATGAATGTTGGGGAGTTCCTCTCAAAAAGATTCCTCCTCAAATGAATGGTGGGGGAAACCCCATCGTCATCGTCGAGGAGAACTCCCTCATCATCCATTTAAGGTTGTGTTCTTCCATCCATCAACCCCACTGGAGGGGCCTCCCTATTGTCCAATCAAGGAGGGTCCTCAAATTCAAGGTGTATCCTCAAATGGATGGCGAGAGAGACCCCCTCCCACTTTAATGAGGCGAATGAATGATGGTGGCCCCAAGGCCTACCATCCCTCCTATAAATGTAAAGCGTGGCTAGCACCTCCATCATCCTTTACTTTTTTGGCGAGTACAGATCCACCAATACCATTTTTATTAAATAATTTTATTTTAAATTTTGTTTAATAAATCATTTAAAAAAAAATTAAATCAATTTTAAATCATTAATATATTTTCAAAAACATTTTTATACTTTTTATCCTTGGCAATAAATCATGGGAAACTTTCGAACACTTCCTCCATTTTCGAAGATGATATCCAATGTAAATTAAATTATAAATCATGGGAAACTTTCTAACACTTCCTCCATTTTCAAAGATGATACCCAATGTAAATTAAATTATATAGACTTAATATACCTCACTCCATGAGAATTGAATCGAGGACATATACAATGTGTTTGGGTTACTAATAACATCTTGACAATAATAATAACAACTAATTAAACTAACCCTTAAAAATAAAACACACATATATATTAAATACAATCATTTATTTAAAAAACAAAAAAATATTATTAAAACATGAAAAATATATTAAAAAACAAAAAACGAAAGGATAAAACAAATGATGATAATCACATTGCCTATGCATGTGAAAATTAAAATTTTAACCTGAAATATCACATTGCCTAAATATTTGCCTAAATATTGTTGTTATTTGGGTGAATGATGGTTCTCTCTCCTCAATTACAAATCAATTACAAAGCACGCTACTCATCGATATTTTTTTAAGTTATGATTCATACAAAATCTTGTTTAAATTAAAATTTTAACCTGAAATATCACATTGCCTAAATATTGTTGTTATTTGGGTGAATGATGGTTCTCTCTCCTCAATTACAAAGCACGCTACTCATCGATATTTTTTTAGTTATGATTCATACAAAATCTTGTTTAATAATATTGAATTAGATATTATATGAATTATCTTTCGATAAGACCAAAATAACAATATTAATATTAATGTTTTTATTTTTATTTTTATTTTTATTTTTTTAATTTTAAAATAATATTAATATTGTTATTTTTATTTTTATTTTTTCAATTTTAAAACAATATTAATATTAATGTTGTTATTTTTATTTTTATTTTTATTTTTCCAATTTTAAAACAATAATTTATATGCTAGATAGAAATGGCCTCAATTTACCACAAACTGTATGTGAAAACCCTTTGTTACATGATTTTCCTCCCTATCAAATCCCCTCGAACACCTCTAATGGAAAGTACCTTTAATGTCTAGAATCCCTTAATGCTCAATTGTGTTTTTTCAAAGGTTAACATCCTAAAATCAAGAGAGAAAGTACGTGGATTTCCCTTAATGCTCAATTGTGTTTTTTAAGGGTTAACCTCCTAAAATCAAGAGAGAGAAAGTCCATGTTTTTGGGAATCTTATATTCGTTAGTAATATTATTTTTTTTATAATTAGTTTTCAACGGGGTTCATTTGAGATCACAAAATTCCTCTAATGAGAATGTTAGAATGCATATGAGTTGAATGGGAGGAAAATTGGACCATACAAGATAAATAAGGAATCTGGGATAATGCCAATGAAGTGGAATTGTTATATGATTTGGACACTGATATTCATTATGAAGGATCTTTGTGTTTTTTCAAGTTATGATTTTGTTGAAGTTGACTTGAAGTCAAAGATGTTGAGTTAGATTGGATGGAATAGATACTAAAGAGGGAGAAAAAAAAGATAGAGAGGTGAGACTTCGAGTGCACAAGGCTTAACTGAGTTTATTTCCCTTTCTTGTGGTTCCATTTGGTACTTGGTCGACTTGTGCGCTATTGAGCATATGACTTCTAAAAATGAGTTATTTTAAAGTATGAAGTAGTTTTGAAGGGTAAGCATGTCACTTTTGGTAACATAAGTATACACAAGATAGTGTTCGCTTAAGGGTTTGTCTCATTAATACAGATGTTGGGAGTCCTTTATAAAGAGATTTCAATGTATTACATGTATTGGCCTTGACCAAAACCCTATTGTCAACTACCAAGATTCCAAACGCAATATTGTTTATGCAAGTCAATTCTATTGATTGTGATCTCATGAATGTGGATGGGAGATTATTCCCAAAGGAACAAGGGATGGTGATCTGCATAAGTTTTGATTGAATTTCCAAAATTATTAAGCATTTGAAGTTACTCTTGCTTGAGTGGAAAAAATTATCATTTGGCATTATATATTTCAGCACACAAGTGCACAATCCATGACATTTAGAAAAGAGCAACTTGTGGAAGACCTAAATTTACATTTTTCTAGTCACAATGAAAATACGCAAAGGGTGCAACTTTAGAAAGCATCATAAATTTCATTTCTCGAAAGGTGGCACATTAAGAGCCTAACGGAAAATGGAGTTGACACACTAAGACATTCGGAGACCATCATAGACATTGGAGCATGGTGAAGTGTGGATGAAGCAAGGTTTTCCATTACCTTAATAGATGACTTTTCTAAATTAGATACTTTTGTATATTTTCTAAATAAAAAGTTGCATGCCATTGAGATGTTTGTGATATTCAAGCCTTTATGGAGAAGAAAATTCAACATCCATATTGCAAGAGGCCCAGTTAAGTAAATTTCAAAACTTCTAAGAACTTTTGATTGACAAGAGGAATGGAATTGGAGTGCATTGCACCCAATTCGTTGCAACACAACAATATCGTTGAAAAGAAAAAAAAACTTGGTTGAAAGTGAAAGGTGCACATGCTCAAGGCCACAAGATTGTTGAGCTCTTTTTGGGAAAAAGCAATTTCATATAGAACAAACTTCCCTTTATCGCATTAGAGAGAAGACTCTCTTTGAAGCATGCCATGGGAGGAAGCCAAGTGTATCATCAAGATTGAGGAAATCCAAGTGAGAATATTAGTTGAAGGATACACTAAGGACAAGACAAAAAAATATGAGGGGCAAAACAAAAAATTTAAAATCGGTCAATGAGATCAACCAAAAAAATAAATTACAAGCAAAATAAATTGTCAAATCAAATGGAAAAATCTAAAAAAAAAATAGAGAAATTTTGAGATTAAAAAAGGGTCTCAAAACAAAATTGTGCTATCAACATCAACTTTAAAAGAATCAATAGGACTCAATATGATGATGTCCACCATAAGGGTAAATAGTTTTCTAGGGGAAGAAAGAAAACACCACCTTTTTTTTATCATATTTTTTACTCATCCCCTTATAGATTTACTCAAATTTCAAGAGTAGGCACTCATTCGATGCAGAATTAAATTCCACATCCAATGAGTACCCTCTTTGCATAATTTTGATGGACCCATGGTGAGATAAAATGGAAATACATGAAGAGAAAAATAAATAAATAAATAAATAAAACATATGTTTTTGTGTATTTCCAGTATATCTCATTGTGGATTTATCAAAATCATGTAGAGTATGTACTTGTTGCATGTAAAATTTAATTATGCATCCAATGAGTGCTTACACTTGAAATTTGAGCAAACCTATAAAAATATACGTCAAAAATATGATTAAAAAACATTGTTTTCTTTCTTTCCTTTTGAAAATTCATAACTCTAATTTTATTGTTTAAATTATACTATTTTATTATGTTTCTTAAGATTCCCAATTTAAACCTCAAAATTTCTTTAAAGACCTAAAATAAAAATAAAAAATACTAATAAAGAACAAAACTAAAAAAAAAATGCCCATATCACAAAAACCAAATAAAATGCAAAGAAAAGAACACAAAAATGTTAAAAAAAAAGAAACCACAAACAATCCAAAAACTTATAACTTTTAATAAGGTGAAGGAAACATTACATAGAAAACAAAACAAGGCAATTTGTTTTTGAAAAGTAGACAAACAACTAAAAGAGGAGTAAAAAGAAACTAAATAATACGAGGACAAACAACAAAATAGAAAGAAACAAAGATAACTAACAAACAAGCCCAAGAGTGATGACAAATGAAATAATACGAGGACAAACAACAAAATAGAAAGAAACAAAGATAACTAACAAACAAGCCCAAGAGTGATGACAAATGAGCTAAATGAAGTGAACTTCTTAGTGAAGTTATTACTTAGTTTAAGCAAGATGGGGATCAACGTTTATTGATCTAGGTTGTCATCCATGTTGAGGCAAGTAGAAACCTTTTCAATTTGAATGGCCTCCCTTATGTTCCTTTTGGATAAATGTTCGACCCTCACAAAGACCTTATAAGTGTCCCCCAAGCAAATATGTCTAGTCTTGCTTGAATGCTAGTTGAAGGCCGATGAATGAACTTAGTTATGGATAATTCCCACACCATGTTACTTTACTCTAACTTGAACATGTCTTCCAGTTTCACCATATAGGTTTTACCATGTAAACATGAGATTTGGTAAACACATTTTTGCATACATTGGTCAACATGGCGTTAACAAACTTAAGAAGGCTTCTAATTGTGTTAGGACATGTAAAAATTGTTTTAATATGCTTTCATATTAAAATTCAAGTGATTCTATCTCTAAAACTACTGATGTAACAGAGAGTGACCTTATGATCAACCATTTCATTATTACTCAACTCATAAACTATAGCATGTATGTAAGCTATTTGGAAGTGTTAGAAAAACAGGATCATGGAGCAATAAAATAAAACAAATGCGAAAATAAAACACAGAAGATACACAATACAATAGAGACACATATATACATGGTTCACCCAGTGTGGGCTACGTCCACCAGAGAAATTTCCAGGTCTTTCCTTTATTATTATCCAACAAATGAAGGGATACAACCTAAAACAAACCCGTTGTAACTTCCTCTTCTTTCTCTCACAGTCTCCTATCTCAGAATAGGATATTCACAATGATCCATAGCCACAATACATTTCCCTCATAAAAGAGGGTTGCCTTCTAGGGAAAAAAACCCTAACATAACTTCTACCGTTAGATCTGCGACCTTATAATGAACGGTCCAGATTTACAATGAAATTGCAATATACATTTACAAGGCAATTTTTCCTTCGAGGGCTTCGCCCTCGAACCCCCGTCGGGGGCCCACTTGCCCTCGGACCCCGCAGAGGGGGTAACCCCCCTATGCACTCCCCCGCATGGAAGAGTGTACATTCTTCTGGGGTGTAAAGTCTTCATGGGGTATAAACACAGCTGAAAACAAAGACCTCTGAATCAAGAAGATAATCAGGCTCCACAACCAACAGGAAGGCCTTTTTAATTTTCCATTCATTGCACCCATTATTCTTGAAAACCTCTTGCATGTCCTACTTCTCTTACTCTAAATGATTTCGTTGTTGAAAATTATAAGGGTACAAGTAACAAGAGTATTTCAAATGCCTAGTTTATATGTGGTATGATGGTGTGAATCAACTTGAAGATATTGTTCAATTTGTGTTTTCTTCATATATATACTTGATGAACAAGGGGCATATTGTCATTCTTGGTCACCAAGATACTGAGAAAAGGAAGAGACCTATTGTCTTCTAACTCCATGGTGAATTGTATTTATTTCCACTCATCATTAAGGTGTTTGACAAATTTCTCCAAATTTTATTTATCATGGGACCAATTAACATTAGTATCGTCAATAAATCTAACCCACCACTTGGGCTTAAGAGGGAAGTAAGCAAGGGATTTCTTTTCAAAATTTTCTATAAAAGGATTAGCCACTACTAGAGAGAATGGTAATCCCATAACCACACCACAAGTTTGTTCATAAATTTCACATTGAAAACTAACAAAAGTATACCTAAGGCAAATTTCTACCAATCTAGTGGTTTGTTCATCTCTAAAACTGTATTAAGAATAAGAGTCAACCTCATAGGATATTCTCATGGAAATGGAGATATCATCTACGTTTTTATAGAGGTGGTTCTCCTCTTTCTCTCACTCATATGACAACTTATATTATGGTTCTAGATAAAATATTTTTCATTTATTAAACATTAATGCATGAGAGTGGATCAAGCAATAGGATAAGAAGAGATAAAAGATTACAGTAGCAATTTAACAAAAGGAAAACAAGAGAGTTTGTCTATTCCACCATAACCATTTCAGATACTACAACAAGTAAAAGGTAAGCATTTGAAGCAAGACACGCAAAACATTTAGCAGAACAAATGGTCATGTCTAGAAAACTTTAAATGATGTTATACATTTATATCATAAGGATGTAAAGGAGACACATACTCAAGATCTCATGCTTTAATAAAATTCAGAAATCACATAGTCGTGAACTCCAAAATAGCTCCTTTTGGAGTTTTGACAAAATAATAAATAAAAATTCATTGTCCAAGATCAAACACAATGTGCGCAAATCAACACTACATAATATTCATGATACTTAAACGAGAAAGTATTGAAATGTGTTGATCCTTTTGGATTGGGATGGGGCTCCCATGGACCATATAATTAGCAAAGGAAACCTGGAAGACAAAAAGGAGATAGTCAGGAATCATCCCCACATGCAAAGATTAGATGACAGGGATGGATGATTACAAACTAAGAAAGAAGAAAGACAAAGGGAGATGCTTCAAAACATATACTTACAAAAATGGAAGTAGAAAATGGTGGATGGAAGATGTCTTCTTGTTTGCTAAGATTCCTTAAATATGAAAATCGCACAGAAACCCTAACTGATGTAACCATTTCTTGAATATTGACTATCATGATGGGCTAGTTATTGCTTCTAGCGCACCCTTGAGCCCTTCTTCAATATATTCCTGTAACAATGCTATGATATGTCTTGTTTAACCCTAAGCATGAATAATTCATCCTCAATTACTTTCAACTTGGAGCATTGTTGTTGTGCGATGAACATTTGATTTTCATTCTCATTTACAAAACTAACCAGCCAATGTCTAATTTCATCCTCTGAGAAATTTGTGAGGTCATCAAACTCAGCTCCCCATGCAACTTTGAGTGTGCTTATCTCTGCTTCCATTTGGTCTTTGGTCAATAGCATTGAGTCCCTTATTAGGGCTAGGCCCTCAAGTTCCTTGAACACTATATATTATCAAATTTTAGAAACAATGTACTCCTCCTTCCTTCAAGAATGTCACATGTGGCTATCAATTGTCGGAGGACATCTATCCTCCTGAGTCATCCAGCCTGTATTTGCTTTAATATGTTCTTGGAATGAAATTATTACTTCTTCCTTTTAAGCTCATATATATTCAATACAATTTCCACAAAAGTACTCACCACATTCTTCTAAAAATGCTCATCATTTTGTAAATCTTTCTCTAGATAGTCCCTAAGGGATTGAATCCTACCTATCATGACACATGAATCAATAGAAATCTCCCAAGATTCCAAAATTATGCTAAGTATTTTGTTTATGTTTTCGGCCACATACTTTATGACGCCCATCAATAATTTAACATCTTTCTTGACCTTGGAGTTTGATCTAGATGCTTCTTCGGGGAATTTGTCTGGGGTCATCATGGATAACAGCGACCTGGGACTTAGATCAGCTTCAAGCCCATTTATTATTTTCTTTAACTTATCACTTTCCAACTCTTGTTCAATTATCGAGTGAGACAACACATCGATCATGGCTTAATGAAATCTAAGAACCACTAAAGGTCTCAGACCCTTAATCTCAATCTCAGAACTCCATTTTCCTATGACCTTCTTGTCCTTCAAATTGAATCTCCCAATCAATAAATTTTTGGCCTCTTTATCGTATTTAGCATGGTGTAATGTCACAGACTCTTCCTAAAAAATTAGTCGTCTCCTCATGGGATAAGTCCTTTGCAATAAGTTTACTTTTAGCCATCTATATTGCTGCCCATGTAGGCACTTCATCAACATTATTAGTTTCCATGTCTACTATATTTACTTCCAACTCCCCAAGGTCTTGAGTGCCCCTTACATATGTGTTCCTTTTCCTCTTGGGAACAAGTGTGATTGTATGTGTTATCTCCAACTAGTGTCAAGGGGGGTCTTTGTCATCTCCATCACCCGCACATCCTTCATTATTCTCTCTCCCTTTTGCAGTAACTTCACGATTTTTATGAATAGAAGAGGAACTCTTGTGGGAATGATGAACAAAATCACCATCAATGATAGTCGTGGATTTACCTCTTTGTCTATGCTGAGATTGATCGGCTTCCCCTTAGAGGGGGGCCCTCTTTGCATGAGTATTTGAACTTGCTCGTGTGTTTGTATCACCGTGGGTGACCTGCTTCTTCTTCTTAGGAACAATTTTACTGGTTGTAGCAACCACCCTTTTACCCACATGTGTGTGTCTTCATTATCATATACTCCCTCTATGATTTCCTCTTCCTTAGTATAAGAAGAACCATAACCAATTGAAACCATGTGGGCCATGAAAATTCCTTTTGGATTAAAACCTTTACATGCTTCGACCTCGTTCATATGGAAAGAATCCAAGCATCCGACCATCTCAATCAATTTAGATGAATTTTTCACTAAAATACCATAAATCTCAAAAGGCATGAGAATGAATTGCCGCTTTTTCTTTTTATCGGAGAAAGTAGACCACACTTTGTATTATCTACACTACTCTGAAACGAAAATTTTGTCACATGCAAAACGGGGAAGGAGGAAGGGTTTCCATTCAAAACCAAAAAATCTTATGTATGTGCATTTTTCGCTCGAATATATGTACTCCTTTGCCAAAAAAAAAGTTTACAATTGCCTTTGTGAGCTTGTCTGGCACCATCCCTGTAAGCATAGATTTGAATTCCCTAACAAAGGAATATTGAATTTGATAAAAATGAAAATGTGCCTTATGTCTCCATAACATGGGATATCAAAACTGAATTGGGTCCTCATTGAAATTGACATTGTCCCTTGGGGGAATACTTTCAAATGTGTTGCAGTAAACTAGAGAGAAAACAAGATAAGAGGTCATGAAAAAACTTTTGGTTTGAATGAAATTTGAAAGTTGGTGGGCAATCTCATTAGAGATAATTTGGGCCTAGTCGAAAATCACCCCCACTTGCAGAGATAAATGAAGAATATACAGGACATACCCCTGGACATAGGCAGTTGAGTCCTGACCCACCAGGCATGCAAAGAGCCATGCAAACTCCTTATATGGTTGGGCTAACATGCATATGTTAATCTAGACCGGATTAGCCGACTCGACAAAGGGTTGAACCAGAAAATCCTTGAGCAAATTCGTCCCACCACCCTGGGCATACAAGAAATAATTTTCTTCAGATAGATTAAGGACTCTGTCCAATACTGGAAGTCGCAACATCCTTATAAAAGTATTTAGAGTCAAGGGGATAAGAGTCTTTCCACTTCCCTTTACCTCAACCAATCTGTTCCTGGAATCAAACCTAATAGCACGCCACGATACCAACTCACTGAAATCAAATACTTTGGGAATGCACCCAACTTTGGCTATCCCGGACCTCCACACTTTGCTTGTAAGCTTCTCTTCCTAGGAGAGCTCATAATACCACTTATAGGCTACAAACCACTGGAACTCCCTGCTTTAATGGGCTAGATAGTTCACTGTATCACCACAAATTAGTTCCCTCCTTTTCTTGTTCGCAATCCCTTTCACTTTTTGTGTGCTTAGGTATATGTGAGGAATACACGTATAAATTAAATTTTCCATCTGATAGGCACCCAAGTAATCATTAATTAGCAATCAATTCCATATGTTCATACTTGCCTCATTATACATTCAGTGCATGCCATTTATTTATGGTAATTGTCATTTGCATGTGAAAGACTTAGGGGGGGAAGTGCTAAAGATAAGCCTCATTAATTAACAATAGGCATCCTTACTGTATGAAAAATGCACGGAAGATGTTCCATAATTACTTTAAAAATAGAAATTGTGCTCCATGCCGAATGAGGGATGCAGGATGAAATGAGGGTGCGGGAGGACATGTGGGTGCGAGAGGATGGGTCAAGCACCATTTCTCCACATGGGCATCAAAGGGTGTTGGGAAAATAAACCAAGTCCAAAACTTGCGAATGCGTAATGCGGGGATATTACAATGCGGGATGCGAAGTGCGGAAGGATTGAGACCATGAGTAAGTAAGATTTGCGAGAATTTTCCTCCATCTCTGCATTACAATGCTTTTGTAGGATGTGGAAAGGCACAACATTGGTAGGAACAAAGAAAGTTCCTCTCGCTTCCGCATAGGTGGGGCATTTTTTAAAAAGGGGTCAAGAAAAGGTTGGGTTTGTACAAAAGAAGGTACATGTATCAACATGGTTCCTTGATCAATGACTCTTTCAATAGCAACAACCACCTCATCAATGGGGATCATTGTGAAAGAAAGAATCTCAAGGACAAAGATGTAAAGTGCATAACGATTGACTAGGATTCAAATTCAAAGGGTTATCAGTGGACATTGCTAAGCAAACAATGATGATAATTTGAGATGTCACTTTTGACAAAGAGTCAATTTCGTAGAAGCAAGTGGGAATGTAAAACATGGAACATAAGAAGACAGAGCTTTAAGTGTTGGATTTGAAATCTAATGAAATTGCTGAAATGTCATACACACAAAATGATGTAGAGAAAGGAATCTCGTGAAGATCACTTGAATTCATGCAAATTCATGGGGAGCATAATATTCCAAGTAACAAAAGGATCGC
>ML778535.1:324512-354048 GCA_009831015.1 Picea engelmannii | reverse complement strand
GAAGGGCCTATTGTACCCCTCTGAGTTCAACCTCGATTTTTTCATACATCTCCTCCTTCTTAGCTTCATGTTTCTACAAGATTTCCTACAAGGCATCATTTACAGCTGCGATGATGCATTCGAAGTCATCGACAGTGAGCACAGTCTGCATCTTAGTCAAGGTGGCTCTGGATTTCTTTCTGGAAGTGGGTTTCATGGGAGAAACCTTCCTTTTCTTCAAGGGATCAGCCTCATCAGCAAGATCCCTAGGCGGTGTTACTTCGCCTTACTTCTGTTGGTCTTCTTTGTCATGTGTCTCTTCTACTTCGTCATCACCCCCTTGACCAAGTGATACTAAAGCAGTCTCTTCCCATGCGCTACTCAAGTATTGGACTTCTTCGGTCTTCTTCCTTCTATTGGTTCCAGGTGTGTCGTGTTCTTTGTGAATGGCCTTTGAGCTGTCAAGTTCGGGATCAAACATCTCTGCAGGGTCAGCAGGGATAAGGAAGTTTGTTGACCAGTCCTTAGTTATCTCCTCAAGGTCCTCCTCTGCAAGCTTGTAGTATGACTGCAGCTCCTCTTTGTGCTTGTATGTTCACGCAGTGATATAGATGAAGTGTTGATCTGTGTGGAACTTCATGAGGGGTCGAAACTGCTGCAGAGTGCTTGGCGTCATGTGAGGTTCAACTTTGATAGCCCTCTTTAGTTGGAGATAACATGCATGAAAGACTGCATTCGTCTACCACTATTTTCCCATATCGCTTGAGTACCAGAGTGTGGTGAACTTCGCAGCAAGCAGCTCGAACGACTCAATGTCCAGGAAGGTCACACCTTCCAGGCATCTCCCAAGCAGTAAATGCGATGAGGATCAAGAGCCAGCTAAAGTGGAACTCATAGCCCTGATCCTGAGCTTCGCGGTAGTCTAATTCCAGCTGGTTGACCAAGTACTTTGTCCAGTTCATCTAGAGTCCTTCTACACATTTCCCAGTGAGGTCAACAACAAATCATGTGACCTGTGTAGGTCTGTTCTTTCTTACGAGCTTTCCTGCGATCAGCTGGAAAGCCAGGCGCACTGCGCCATTCTATATGGAAACTACCTTGTAGCCTCGTGTTCTCTTTTCTACATCGCCATATGTGTCTTTGATTCTTTGTTCTAATGCACAATCTGTAGCCTTTCTTGGATAGAAGTCCTGTGGGTTGGGTCCCTGCATGCTCAGTCTGGTGTTACTATGGATCAGCGTCGGATCGATTGTGATACGTCGGTCTAGCCATAAGTAGCCACCATGGTAACATGAGAGTAGGAGCTTAACATGGGCATTAACCCCCTGGTGCCTTCCAAAATGTGGGATCTTCATTACATTCAAAAGGGTGGACTATGCGAGATTCATAGTCCATGGCTGGGGGATTATTTTTTAGTTCTTCCCCTTCGTCCTGGTAAAGTATTTATAAGGAGAGAGCATACTATAGTTCTTGTGGTCTCCTAGGTTGAAGTCGTTGAAATTCAACGTCATGATCTTATCCTGTAGCATTCTAACTGCACGTATCCCCTTCGAGAGGTACGCAATAACCATGGTGTAATCAAAGTCCCTCGGGACGTTGTCACGACTCACCACGCCGGCCATAGGCGGGATGTAGTCAAGTAAGATGGTAGGGATTAACTTCGCGTTCGCTAGGTCATCTTTGTGTTTGGTTCTCTTCTTTGTTTTCGGTCGGGATGGTTTGGATCTGCGAGCATTCGATGGAGAGGCTTTCACTCCTATCGTCGATGACGCTTGAAAACCTGCAGACATTACTTTCTCGGACATGAGATCAATGAGAAATTCTTCGACGGTTTTCTCTGTAGCCCTAAGCTCGTCCGACATGCACACTTAGATCGGATAACTTGGGTGGATGAATGAGTGTGCAATGCAATGGAACATGTGTCGATCTCAATAAACACAACACGATAGCAATGAGTTAGCTAGGATATGATTCGCAAAAGTGTTCTTGGTGCAACAGTCGATGGACTAAGTAGGCACGATGTAACGGATCTCTCCAATGGATTAAAGGTCTTATTCAACGCGGGTCTATCCGTTGTGGCACGGTCCCAATGGTCTGATGACGAGCCTTCAAGATTTTACTGTTGTTCTAACCGTTCAGGTCGTTGGTCTAATGGTTATAAAGCTTCCAATGGCTATATTGCTTCGCCATGGCGAAGTGCCATGTTGCGTTGTTCTAATATCCCGACGAAGTTCCAGCTTTGCAAATTTTCCTTCTGCGAAGTTCCCTCTGGAACCTTCTGTAACTTTTCGACCTTTGCTCTCTTCTTACTGAGTTTTCTAGCCTTCTTCCTAGTGATCTTTGTCTCGGTATTCCCCTTTCCATTCTGATTCTTGTCTTCTTTTGGCATAGTAACTTCATGCTGTTGAAATTCTTTCATAAGGTTCAAAGGAAATACTTCTTCTCTATCTGGGGTAGGTGCTTCAGTCTTCTGTGAGGCTTCTTATGTTCTTTTAACTTTGACACCTAATTTTCTGGTTCTAAGTAGCTTCGATCTGTTCTCATGTTCTTCAATTAAGTTTGCTATCCTTCTAGTCATGAAATCTTTTAATTCTTTCTTCTTCTCCTCTAAGAATTCCTCTTCTTTTCTTCTGGCCTGATCCTTTTCAATCTAAGGTTTTCCTAGTAATATAACAAATGGGGCGTTGTTCTCAATAAATTTAATAATCTCAAAATCTTCCTCTGTTGAAGTTCCATGAGCACTCATAGATATTTGGGTAAGTCTTCCACACAGGGTTATCAGCTGTCATCTAAATAATCCTATTCCTCCCAATGAAGGAATCATAGCAGGCTTTCCTAAAGTTTCCCAAGTTTTTTCTCTCATGATATTCACATGTGTTTCTTCATTCAGGACACAGTCAATGTCGAAGTATCTTATTCTTGCTTCTATGCATTCTTTTTCTTTGAAGATCTCTGATAAGATGATATTTCAGTGATCATTTAGGGTTTCTTTCATTTGTAGCAATACATCCTCTGATTTTTTCTGGGGTTCTGTCATGGTTTCAGTGTCTTGACCTTCCTTAGGGTTTTCTTGTCTCATATTCATTCTTTCAAGCTTAGCAATCATTCTAGGGCAATCCAAAACTTCATGATCCATAGCTTTGCAACAAAGACAACTAGGTCCTCTATCAAGGCATTCCTTAGCAAGATGTCCCAGTCTTCTGCAACTGTAACAAAGGGTTAATCCTCGTTTTCTTTTAAACGATCCCCAGCCTTTCTTGTACTGCGCACTAGGATCATAGTAGCTAACCTACAAAAAAATATTTCTAGGGTCCTGCATCCATTTGTTACTCCAAACATTCTTTCTAAGCATAGGAATAACATATTTTTCACTATTTTTGTCAGATCTACTCAAATCAAACCTTCTTTCATCCAGTTGTGCCCTACTTTTCAAGCTAGGACAAAATTTATCAAACATACCTAGATCCATACTTTTGAAACAAAATTTTCCACTTATCTTGCCTTTTCAATCAAAACTTTACATTGTTCTTACCTTTATCAGAGCACAAAGCTTTAAGATCTTATCTCTTTAACCAAAAACTTATTTTATCAAAGCACAAATCTTTCAGGTCTTACCTCTTTTCTTCAGATCCGACTCTTCTTCTTGGTACAGAGCTTCACAAGTCAAGTAGAATATTCTGCACTAGGACAACAGATCTACGCACAGAGCTTCCTCTTTTCTTTAGTTCCCAGCAATCATAGTTCCAGGTCAGATCTTAGCACAAAGCTTCTTCTTCCTCAATTCCCAGCAATCACAGTTTCATGTCCCAACAATGGAACCATTTGTTGGCACAAGGGCAGACCCAGGGTTCAACGCTACAACAATGCACCAACAAAACCCTAACTATTGGCCCTTTCGGTAGCACCTGTGAAGCAGATGAAGTCTCACTCGAGGTAGAGGCAAGGGTGGTTGCAGGACTCGGATGTATGCAACCTTAGCTAGGACATAGATCTGTGACTGTAACACCTTAACAGAGCACTTAGCAGTTATAGTTCATTAATATTCAGCCTTAATTTACAGCGCAACTAAACCCTACTAAATAATCAGCACAGTATTCACATAGATCCAATAGATTCAAACACTAACATAGATCAGATCTAGCATTCATTCACATTATTCAGCACTAAGCTACCATATCAGATCCTTCTAAGCATAGATTAGAGCACTAAGAATTCAATCACATAGATAAGAGAACAATCATAAAGCACATAACAATCACAACATAGGATATACGTGGTTCACCCCCACCATGGGGCTACATCCACCAACTCTTCATCTTATTTATTAGCTTCTTTCAATCTTCTTACATGCACAAAGCCTCAAAACCAACTCCACATAGGACAAGAGGCGCACACTTCGCTAGATCCTCCTTCCCCAAGCTAGGTTACAACACAAATCCTACATACAACCCCCTACAGTGACTTGCACTTAGCCTTGCAAGTCTCACACAACATGCACAAAGCACTTACAACCATTACTTACACTTAGCACAATTTACAACTGACTTGTCACTACTTATTACATCGCCTAACATCTATTTATACATTACAAAAAGGGCCTAAGCATGGGTAAACCCATGGGCCAACATCCCCATACCTGTTACATAAGCCCAAAACCTAAAAATCCCTAAAAAGGGGCCGAGATCCCGCGATCTCTGCTTCGACTTGCGCTCTGCCTTCGACAACCTGTCAAAGTCCCCAAAATAGGTCAAACATGACCAAGGATCCTCAAAAATTTGTCAAGGGCCAGCAGCTCGATCTGTGATTTTCGTAGACCCTATATGCCTATTGGAACGTGACACGTGTCACCCCTGTCCCTTCTACGTGTCAGCCCCTGGTACGTGCTCGCCTAGCCAAAGTGGTTGGTGAAGTGACAGGAACTCCGGGAGTCTAGGACTTCGGGACTCTAGAGGATTTGGGGTGTAGTGTAATAGAGGGACCCAAAAGGCCCGAAGGTCGGAACCACGTGGCAAGCTTACGAGACTTCAGGAGTTCGGGACTCTGGAAGGTCTCGTGCATAGACAGTAAGGAGGCGTTCAATGCCGAAGTGCCAAAGTTCCTTCTGGCCTGCGTGTTAGGCGAAGATTGAGTCCAGTCGTGGGATCGGACGATGGATGGACTTCCACCGTTGATGAAGGAACTTGGAGACAATACGTGTGAGGTGGATTCACGTGGATGCCACGTGGCCCTCAACCAATGAATGCCCAAAGAACTTTGGGAAGCCATAACTTGCAACCCAAAGCTCGGATTTGAGCCTGGTAGCAGTCGTTAGAACACTATGGGTAAGTAGAAGAGGATGAAGATCTTAGATAGAGGATTTGAGATGTTAAGGAGAATGAAATTTTGATGCCCCATCCCTAAGAAAGATACTCGGGGGTCAGGTGTGTTACAAACCCCTGGAGATGACACCAACGATCCATGTTCAATTGTATAGCTTCATGGAACCTTTTTTTGAGATCAAATTTGACACAAATTCATGCATAAGAGCATTAGCATGCCTTTGAAACAATTCTATCCAAAAACTTTCCAATGTTGTTTCTTATGCTTTGAAAGGTTGGATCATCCTAGAAGATCAGTGGCAGGGCCAGGAGAGGAACTTAAACTAGGACCATCTTGGGAATATTCTCCTCAAGGTTGAATTCGAGCATCCAATGATTCATATACAATGTTTGAGGGCCCACAAAATATGAGCGACTTTGCAAAATCGGAGCTTTATCATCCTTCCGTTGGAATAAGCACACAATGTAACCCCCACCACAAAGAAAGAAGTTTATCAACCCCTATGTCAATAGAAGATGTTATTTTACCAATAAGAAATCATTTTTTGTGTACCTAAACCATGAACTTCCCAATCAATGTCTTTTCCACATAAAAGAAGGGCCTTATCCCCAAGACATTGAATTTTACTTTTGAAATAGTGGAGAGTTTCATTACAAAGAACGACTTATTTGGTCTAAGGCAAGCTCCATGGTTCGATACTTGTTAGGCCTTCGGTGAGGAGGGCATGTGACACCTCTGCTTGACTGGAATGAATGAAGATAAGGCATGAAAGTTGGGGTTTCCTAGACGACTCTGACGATCATGCGCACCTACGATTGGGCAGGTTGTGCGACGAGTTGGCTAACTTGGATGCATTTGAGGAGGGCAGACTTGGCTAAGTGACTTGAGAAGTTGAGCCAAGAATTATATGGATGGACACTTTGCACTTGTGGATCACGATGGACGAACATGGTGCCTTGAGGCACACATAGCCATGGATCACGACCAATAGACGTGCTCACCATGTCGATGTCTAGGGCACACAATCCTTGGGCACACAATCCTTGGGCGTTTTCGCGTGGATGACTCAAAGCGTGGAGAGATGAGGCTGACTTGGGTGAGTGGGGAATTTGGATGAGACCCAACGAACCAACGCGATAGTTGGATGCATCGTGACTTGAGTGAGTCATACGACAGAGTGAGTTGGTTGGTTGGCTCGACCTCACCCAAGCGATGGGACGATTCGTGCACGAAACAATGTGACGGTTTGGTGAGATAGACACATATATATGGAAGATTTGTGATGAGCTAGAGACAACAACTCGGTGGAGAAAAACACAAAGGAAGATTTGGGAAGAAAGGGGCGAGCTCGCCCAAGGAGCCAAGTCACTCCACATAGGATGACTTATGTTGCCTTGCGGAGGTTCTATGGTTATAATTGGGGCGAGTTCTCTTGAGGCGAGTTTGGCAGGCAGGATGACTTTGGAGTTGGGTAGTGCGTGCAATGGAGAGGAGTCTTGTAGTGGTTCGTGAGATAGATTCAATCGCGATAGTATGAGGAGGATGTGAGATAGCAAGAAATCGAGTCATGTGACTTGGCAAAACTTGTATCTTGTGTATGAGCCAAGTGCTTCCTTCTTGTATCAATGCATTGTATTGTACCTCATTGTAACATCTTGTATAATAAAAATCTTTGTACGGGTGTTAGACACCTCTTGTGCCCGCCCAACCATACTTGTATCTCTTTCTCATGTGTATGTATGTTGGTTGTTCTTGGTTCCCATAATTGGCTAAGTATAGAACTTGTTAACTATATGTGTTATAAAGAATGCAAGTGTAATGTAATGAAGTGCATGGTTGTGTGGGCGCCTTGGTGACAAATAGTTAAGTGTTGATGCTTGACTCGCCAAGTAGCTCAAGGCGTAGATATGGGTAGACCTCGAGTGAAAGACATGTAGTCCGAGCGAAGTACTCTCAATCTAGTTGAGCTGTCGAGTTGGAAACGTCGCGGTGCTGCACAACCTCAGGTGCGAGGTGATTTGGATGTGGCAAGTCAAAGTTGGATCCCTAGGACTATGGGTGCGTGAGAGTATCTTCTCTACAAGGGTTTGAAACTCTACAACTTCCCACTCAAAGGTTGAATCCTCCTAGGGTAATGCCATGACGTTGACTTTGAATTCCAAGAACAAAGGAAAACTTGGCCACTAGGATCGAAACTTTAGAAAGCCCTAACGATCCTTACGAAATGCCATTAATTCACGGTTTTACTATAGAGTATTGTACGGTACAAACATACAACAATGGCGTTTACAGGAATACTTAGCGTTTGCCGGAAGCTCTAGCTACGGACGGACGAAGCTGCTCAGCATCTCTTCATTACCATAAGATGCAACGCACCTTCCGTGATCACTATATTGGCAATAGTTAACCAGTATTATAATGTAAATTTTCACATAAAATATCATTATACTCTTTGTTTGGCAATTTGAATTTGAACCATTCATTACGGGCACTACCTACAAACATTCACTTTACACGTAGATCTCCAACTTGCATTCGGGAGATTCGAATATTGCGTGTGGAACCCGACAAATTCTATCTATCCAGCCATTGAGTTCCTATAGTTGCCATGTCTGAGACGCCGTCAACATATTTATTGGAGTTGTGTGAAGAGTCACAGCGGAATTTTCAAACAGAGAAGAAGTTTCACCGCGTTGTTTGGCTTGGACTTTGATTTATTCTACCCACTCCCCCGGTATTCCAATTCAAAGGTCGGAGATTTGAACTTTGAACCCTTGTCAAGACGTTGTCGCCGTTGGACCTCCGACCCAATCCGAAGACCAGAGACCGTTCTCTCCCTACATACACACAGATGCAGCTGGGTAAGCAGAGTACTCGGTGCCCTTTAATAGTCATCTTATTTCCTATAATTCGTCCCTCTGCTTCATCTTATTCATCCCACGCAGACCTTCAGACCTTCAAAAGCTTATCTTTTTTATCCCAGCATTTGATTTCTTTGTGCGCATATCATTTTACTGCTTTTTTTTTGGGTACCCAACTGGAGATAAAGGGCTATAGGCACATATATATTCATATGGAAGGACGAGGGAAGATGGGTGACTGGGAAAACATCCCACCTTCGGAATTAGAGAACTGTATCCTCAATGAAGTCATTCATGGCTGCAAAGTAGCAAGAGATCTTCAAACCAGAATGAATTCCACATCGCCCTCCCCTGATTCAAAGGAATTCATTGCCAATTCCTCTGCTGAAATAGTGACCACGTTCAGAAAAGTCATGCAATTGCTGGGGAGCTCCAGTTCCAGCCCAATGCTTGTAGAGAAGCCACATCAGTCTAGTGGAGAGGAAGGGATCATGCAGCCACATGAGCCAATAAGCATCAGAGGCAGCTTTAAACAATCCTCCTCAAGCAACGAGTCTGCTGCTGTTTTACCCAATTTCAAGTCCAGTGAAACTGCAGAAAGCTCAGAAAGGGAACCCTCCAGTATTAGAGAGCGAATTGAAACCTCAAAGCAAAAGTACTGTCATTACCCCTCTCAGATTCTTCTAATTGCCACAAAACTATCGCTACTTTTGAATTTTTAAAGGCACCCAACTGCTAATCCATATTCCTAGGAGGGGCGTATTCCCTGATCTTGTACTCTCTTCTCTGACCTGAAAATTTGTATCAGTTCACATGAATTTCTATTTCCTGGCAAGAATCGGACAAGATCTTTTTGTCTATCCTTCTTATTTCCAAACAAATTATCTGGTTTAGATGACATATAGTACCAAAGAGAGAAACACACACACAGATCCTAACCTCGGAGAATGATCCGATCTTAAGCTCTTCTCGTATATGTTGGCCTTAGCTCAGATAAGGTTTTGGTCTCAATCTCTGCTTAGATTAATTTCATAGCCAGCTCAGATAAGGTTTTGGTCTCAATCTCTGCTTAGATTAATTTCATAGCCAGCTTCCCTTGGGTTGTCAGAATTGGACAATATAGAAAGTTATTTGGAATTTTGGTCAAATTTTTGATTCCATAAACTAGTTCCAGGTTCCATGTAGCATGTAGAATTGGGTAAATTCAGATTATGGTAGAACTCTGATCATGTCTAAAATTTTTGCTATAATCTTTGTCAAATCTGTAACACAGAAAATAGTTCCAGTTTCATGTAGCATGTAGAATTGGATAAATTTAGATTATGGTAGAACTCTGATCATGCCTAAAATTTTTGCTATAATCCTAGTTAAATCTGTAACACAGAAATTTCTGTTAGAATTCTTAGCAAACTTGTGGTCAAAAAAATTCATAAGATTAGCTTATCCTGTTAGAATCCTAAAGGTATTATTCCACCATGCACAAAATTTAGATTATGATAAAACTCTGATCATGCTTAAATTTTTTTGTTAAAATGGTTATCAAATTTGTGACCCAAAAAGAATCCTTTTAATATAAGATTAGTTTATCCCACTTTGATAGCTTCAAAAAACTGTAGACAGCTATGAGTTATAGTGCTTACATTTTGTTAATATAGAACTTAGTTAAATACAATCAATAAGCAACACACAGTGTGTTGTATTGATTGTCATATATATTGAGATATATATCATTATATCTCAAATGAGATAGTATATAATTTAGAATATATTGCATTTAATGAAAAAGTAATAAGAATATAATGTTTAAGTTTTGATCATACAAATCTTCATTGCACCCACTATTTTTTTTTTAAGTTTTCAGAGTTTATAAATAAGGGTTTACATTTTGTTAATATAGATAGTATATAATTCACAATATAGTGCATTTAATGAACACAATTAGGAGTATAATGTTTAAATTTTGTTCATATAGATTATTACATTCATTTTTATAACTTTTCAGAATTTATAGAATTTTCATTTTATTAAAATTAATTTATAATGTATATAATATGATTAGATTTTGTATATACTAATTATTAAATTTACTTTTATATTTTTTCAAAATGTATAAATAAATATAATTTATAATTAATAAGAAAAATTATAAATTATCATTATTAGTAAATATTACATATTTTTATATTTCTTATTTTAAAGTAGTTTGTATAAAATTAGATATATATTATTATTTATGGTAGATATATACACTTTGAGTGGGCTTAATTATTAAAAACATGTGTTTCTTTCTAAGAGGTCACAAGTTCAAAACTTAAAGAGGTAGGGTATATATACTTTTGTAGACTTTATCAGTCAAATCTCTGGACAGAGAAAAGTTCCTTATCCCACAAACAAGGGGGTCTCATACACCAATTTAATGTGACTTGACCATGACCTTAAAAATAAATTATTATTATTAAGTCCCTCACCCCACATCATAGTTTATAATTTTTTTTTTTTTATATAGATAATACTTTAACACAGGTTGGGCAAAATCTATTAAAATAACTTTTGTAGTTATCCCAAAATATAATATGCTTTCCTTTCCATCTATGGAGAGTCCTCTTATTAGCAGTGAAAGTAAGAGCTCTTTACTCTGCAAAGATTAAATGATAAGGTATTAATATACTAATAATAGGATTTTTTTTGTTGGGCATAAAATAGTATATAAGAAACAAATCCATTTATATGACAGTTTGCAGTTTGGCTGAAGGCTTAATGGTAACGTGACAGCTTGCAGTTTGGTTGAATGCAGAACGGTATATTTTATGTTTTCGGGTTGACAGGAATGTATTTTAAGTATGTGGTTTCTTAGAACCTGTCTGGACTAGATGGCTTTTATGAGGAACGCTGATTTTTCATCTTAAATTTGAATTTTTCAGATGTCTACAATGCATGATATGGTGCTAACTCCTCCTCTTCCATGAAAGAGAAGCATGTATTGGAAGTTTCCGATTAGATTTACTGCTAAACTGAATACAAAGACATTCGATGAACGGAGGCGATTTCATTTATCTTTCTGTAATCGTTTTGTGTATAAAATTTGCAGGAAATCGCTGCACAGATGGACTGTGAAGGTAAATGCAATTAGCACTGAAGCAGGGAATGATGTAGCACCAGACGATGGCCATACATGGCGAAAATATGGACAGAAAGATATTTTAGGCTCTCAACATCCTCGGTATAAATCTTTTCACCTCTCCCAATCAAGTTCCAGTTTTCGCAAAACTCCTCTGAAGCTTTGTTCCTGAGTGCTGCAAATCTTCGTTGAATTTGCAGAAGCTATTACAGATGCACGCATAAGTATGATATGGGTTGCGAGGCCAAGAAGCGAGTACAGCGACATGATGATTCTCCACGCTTTGAAATCACGTATATAGGCTTTCACGTCTGCCAAATCAAACCTCGTCTTCTAGAGCTTCAAAATTCTTTTCGAAGTCCTGAGATCGGTCCTATTGCGCAAAGAATTGCCGGAAATCCTTTCGTCTTTGGCTCCACCAGCAATCCTCAACCTGAAACCTCCACATTGCATGATTTGTCATTTGCCCAAATAATTTCAAGGGCCTCAAGGCCTTTGGAAGACAATGAGTTAATACCAATGTTGCCGTATCATCCTCCTGAGTTGTTTCCTGTTAACCCTCGCCAAGGAAATCCTACAATGGTATCCTGCAGGCCTCCAAGCCTACTGCAACCAAAGGACGAAATAGTTTTCACCCATTTTCTCCCTCCAGAGCCGCACGAATTTGGGGAGCCTGGTATTGGATATTTCTCCCAGAGTTTCCGTTTTGCTCCTTCTGGACAAAACGATCTGCTGCAATTTATGGATACAGGAGAAAGGGGTAATACTAGTCATGAACAGTTACAGAGGCAAGCTTCAGAATCTGAGTTTACAGAGGTGGTGTCTGTGCAAACTTGTCGAGCTGATTCTCCCTTACTTGATATGGATCTCATGTTCCACACGGTAACTCTACATGCCCTTCATCCAGAGCCTTGACATGAGCCTCTTTGAAAATTTCTTCATTCTACAAGAAGCTAGCAACCCATCTGAAATTGTTTTCTGCTAACTCTTTTGTTCTTTGCTCATGTTGGCTTTCAATGGTTAATTCACAGGATCTGTCGGAGCTTCAACTGGGAGACAAGCATCTTCCATGGGACCCTGAGAAGCCGTGATGTCTTCTTCTTCTGAGACGAGCCAGACCATGGGAGCTCCTTCAAGTTTTGGTTTCCTTGTGTAGAGTAAAAGTAGTGTTTATTCTTTTTCCATTCCATCAATGGAAGCATTTGAGTGTAATGAGTTCAATTCTTTTGCTCCTCTTATATTCTGGAGGAATCATGGGGTAGCTTGCCCATTGTACTTCTGTACTGCAACTAAATGGAAGTTGGCATTTCCTCTCTAATTCGTAGAAAGCACAGCAAAGTCCAGATCCAAATTTTGAGAACAAGGGATCTATCCTAAGCCATTTAACAAATCTATCAGATGTTACTAGACAACTTTCAATCCTCAACACGTCCACCTTGTAAAGATGCTTGATTTAAGATTCAAGAACGTTGTGGTCATAACTGGTTCAAAAGTGGGCATAATTCCATGGCAAATATGTCAAAATTTATGCGTTGCATTTGAGTTAGCACTGGAAAATAAAATCATATCAATTACATGACATAACACAGAGTAGAGTATTTTTCAGAAAAGGATTACCAGATTGATTGTACAAAGTCGGAAACATACGCATTACAATATGTATAGTAGAACACATATTGTACCTTACATGATGGTTACATATTCATGGTTGGATTACAGTTACATAGCATTCCTCAACCCACATTTGTTCAATTGTGCATATTCTCACATACATAAACTTTCGTAGTAGCACGAGAACTCACTTCTACAAGCTTTTGCATTTGCATCTACAAGTACACCAACACATTGCAGATCCAAAACCTTGTCTTTCCAGGTCAGCTGCAATCTTCTATGAAGCACTCAAAAACTTACATTTGTGTTATATGCAAACCTTACCTTTACAGAACCTTAACCTGCCATTTCATTTGCAACAACCTTCAAACTTTTCACCTTGCAAAACCCACAAACATGCCTTATGAAACTGTGAATAGCAAATATTTAGACTGCTACATTGTAAATTTGAATTGCTCTAATTGCAACTTGATCATGTACATATATATAGGGTTATAAGCTTATAAGCTTTTACAGGAAATATCGTCCATATATATAGGGTTATAAGCTAGTAATATTTTACAGGAAATATCCTACATATATAGGCTTATAAGCTTTTACAGGAAATATCGTCCATATATATAGGGTTATAAGCTTATAATATTTTACAGGAAATATCCTACATATATAGGCTTATAAGCTTTTACACGAAATATGGTAGTTTAACTGTTTTAAGTTTTGGTATTTCTCCTGGATTTTTTTTTGTTTAATTTAAACAATAGAAAATTGTGATTTCATGTACATATATAGGGGTATAAGTTTTTTACAAGAAATATGGTAGTCTAACTGTTTTACTTTTTGACACTTTTACTGAAATTTTTTTGTTTAATTTAAACAACAGAAAATAGTGATTTCCTGCAAATTTGCAAATTTATGTGTGTGGTGGGTAGAACAATTAAACAACACCTAAAAAAAATAAATTGAATTTAAAATAAATATAATAATAATTGGCCCAAAAGAGTTGGATCCAATAATGAAATATAATAATAATTGATCCAAAGAAATTGTATCCAATGGTAGAAATAGCTGATTTAAACCCCAGTAGGGAGAATACTAGTCCTATTGTCTTGCTCCATATTAACTTTTAACATATAAAATATAATGATGAATAATCCTTAACATCTCATTAATAGTGGAGGTTGCCATACATCTATTTCATCCACTTGGATCTCATTAATAGTGGAGGTGATCTCATTAAAAGAGGAGGTGGAGGTGCTATTTATGTAGACTTTTGCATCCTTATTGATCTCATTAATAGTGGAGGTTGTCATGCACTTGTTTAACTTTGATCTAATGTAGACTTTTGTATCTTTATCGATCTCATTAATAGTGGAGGTTGCCCCACACTTATTTCATCCACTTTGATCTCATTAATAGTGGAGGTGCCATCTATATAGAATTTTGTATCCTTATTGATTTCATTAATAGTGGAGGTGCCATCTATATAGAATTTTGTATCCTTATTGATTTCATTAATAGTGGAGGTTGTCATACTTCACTTCGGTCGCATTAATAGTGGAGGTGCTAACTATGTAGACTTTAGTATCCTTTTCGATCTTATTAATAGTCGAGGTTCCCACACACCTACTTCATCCACTTTGCTTAGTGGGTGACCTTTCTTCCAATGCGATCCTTTTGTTACTTGGAATATTATGCTCCCCATGAATTTGCATGAATTCAAGTGATCTTCACGAGATTCCTTTCTCTACATCATTTTGTGTGTATGACATTTCAGCAATTTCATTAGATTTCAAATCCAACACTTAAAGCTCTGTCTTCTTATGTTCCATGTTTTACATTCCCACTTGCTTCTACGAAATTGACTCTTTGTCAAAAGTGACATCTCAAATTATCATCATTGTTTGCTTAGCAATGTCCACTGATAACCCTTTGAATTTGAATCCTAGTCAATCGTTATGCACTTTACATCTTTGTCCTTGAGATTCTTTCTTTCACAATGATCCCCATTGATGAGGTGGTTGTTGCTATTGAAAGAGTCATTGATCAAGGAACCATGTTGATACATGTACCTTCTTTTGTACAAACCCAACCTTTTCTTGACCCCTTTTTAAAAAATGCCCCACCTATGCGGAAGCGAGAGGAACTTTCTTTGTTCCTACCAATGTTGTGCCTTTCCACATCCTACAAAAGCATTGTAATGCAGAGATGGAGGAAAATTCTCGCAAATCTTACTTACTCATGGTCTCAATCCTTCCGCACTTCGCATCCCGCATTGTAATATCCCCGCATTACGCATTCGCAAGTTTTGGACTTGGTTTATTTTCCCAACACCCTTTGATGCCCATGTGGAGAAATGGTGCTTGACCCATCCTCTCGCACCCACATGTCCTCCCGCACCCTCATTTCATCCTGCATCCCTCATTCGGCATGGAGCACAATTTCTATTTTTAAAGTAATTATGGAACATCTTCCGTGCATTTTTCATACAGTAAGGATGCCTATTGTTAATTAATGAGGCTTATCTTTAGCACTTCCCCCCCTAAGTCTTTCACATGCAAATGACAATTACCATAAATAAATGGCATGCACTGAATGTATAATGAGGCAAGTATGAACATATGGAATTGATTGCTAATTAATGATTACTTGGGTGCCTATCAGATGGAAAATTTAATTTATACGTGTATTCCTCACATATACCTAAGCACACAAAAAGTGAAAGGGATTGCGAACAAGAAAAGGAGGGAACTAATTTGTGGTGATACAGTGAACTATCTAGCCCATTAAAGCAGGGAGTTCCAGTGGTTTGTAGCCTATAAGTGGTATTATGAGCTCTCCTAGGAAGAGAAGCTTACAAGCAAAGTGTGGAGGTCCGGGATAGCCAAAGTTGGGTGCATTCCCAAAGTATTTGATTTCAGTGAGTTGGTATCGTGGCGTGCTATTAGGTTTGATTCCAGGAACAGATTGGTTGAGGTAAAGGGAAGTGGAAAGACTCTTATCCCCTTGACTCTAAATACTTTTATAAGGATGTTGCGACTTCCAGTATTGGACAGAGTCCTTAATCTATCTGAAGAAAATTATTTCTTGTATGCCCAGGGTGGTGGGACGAATTTGCTCAAGGATTTTCTGGTTCAACCCTTTGTCGAGTCGGCTAATCCGGTCTAGATTAACATATGCATGTTAGCCCAACCATATAAGGAGTTTGCATGGCTCTTTGCATGCCTGGTGGGTCAGGACTCAACTGCCTATGTCCAGGGGTATGTCCTGTATATTCTTCATTTATCTCTGCAAGTGGGGGTGATTTTCGACTAGGCCCAAATTATCTCTAATGAGATTGCCCACCAACTTTCAAATTTCATTCAAACCAAAAGTTTTTTCATGACCTCTTATCTTGTTTTCTCTCTAGTTTACTGCAACACATTTGAAAGTATTCCCCCAAGGGACAATGTCAATTTCAATGAGGACCCAATTCAGTTTTGATATCCCATGTTATGGAGACATAAGGCACATTTTCATTTTTATCAAATTCAATATTCCTTTGTTAGGGAATTCAAATCTATGCTTACAGGGATGGTGCCAGACAAGCTCACAAAGGCAATTGTAAACTTTTTTTTTGGCAAAGGAGTACATATATTCGAGCGAAAAATGCACATACATAAGATTTTTTGGTTTTGAATGGAAACCCTTCCTCCTTCCCCGTTTTGCATGTGACAAAATTTTCGTTTCAGAGTAGTGTAGATAATACAAAGTGTGGTCTACTTTCTCCGATAAAAAGAAAAAGCGGCAATTCATTCTCATGCCTTTTGAGATTTATGGTATTTTAGTGAAAAATTCATCTAAATTGATTGAGATGGTCGGATGCTTGGATTCTTTCCATATGAACGAGGTCGAAGCATGTAAAGGTTTTAATCCAAAAGGAATTTTCATGGCCCACATGGTTTCAATTGGTTATGGTTCTTCTTATACTAAGGAAGAGGAAATCATAGAGGGAGTATATGATAATGAAGACACACACATGTGGGTAAAAGGGTGGTTGCTACAACCAGTAAAATTGTTCCTAAGAAGAAGAAGCAGGTCACCCACGGTGATACAAACACACGAGCAAGTTCAAATACTCATGCAAAGAGGGCCCCCCTCTAAGGGGAAGCCGATCAATCTCAGCATAGACAAAGAGGTAAATCCACGACTATCATTGATGGTGATTTTGTTCATCATTCCCACAAGAGTTCCTCTTCTATTCATAAAAATCGTGAAGTTACTGCAAAAGGGAGAGAGAATAATGAAGGATGTGCGGGTGATGGAGATGACAAAGACCCCCCTTGACACTAGTTGGAGATAACACATACAATCACACTTGTTCCCAAGAGGAAAAGGAACACATATGTAAGGGGCACTCAAGACCTTGGGGAGTTGGAAGTAAATATAGTAGACATGGAAACTAATAATGTTGATGAAGTGCCTACATGGGCAGCAATATAGATGGCTAAAAGTAAACTTATTGCAAAGGACTTATCCCATGAGGAGACGACTAATTTTTTAGGAAGAGTCTGTGACATTACACCATGCTAAATACGATAAAGAGGCCAAAAATTTATTGATTGGGAGATTCAATTTGAAGGACAAGAAGGTCATAGGAAAATGGAGTTCTGAGATTGAGATTAAGGGTCTGAGACCTTTAGTGGTTCTTAGATTTCATTAAGCCATGATCGATGTGTTGTCTCACTCGATAATTGAACAAGAGTTGGAAAGTGATAAGTTAAAGAAAATAATAAATGGGCTTGAAGCTGATCTAAGTCCCAGGTCGCTGTTATCCATGATGACCCCAGACAAATTCCCCGAAGAAGCATCTAGATCAAACTCCAAGGTCAAGAAAGATGTTAAATTATTGATGGGCGTCATAAAGTATGTGGCCGAAAACATAAACAAAATACTTAGCATAATTTTGGAATCTTGGGAGATTTCTATTGATTCATGTGTCATGATAGGTAGGATTCAATCCCTTAGGGACTATCTAGAGAAAGATTTACAAAATGATGAGCATTTTTAGAAGAATGTGGTGAGTACTTTTGTGGAAATTGTATTGAATATATATGAGCTTAAAAGGAAGAAGTAATAATTTCATTCCAAGAACATATTAAAGCAAATACAGGCTGGATGACTCAGGAGGATAGATGTCCTCCGACAATTGATAGCCACATGTGACATTCTTGAAGGAAGGAGGAGTACATTGTTTCTAAAATTTGATAATATATAGTGTTCAAGGAACTTGAGGGCCTAGCCCTAATAAGGGACTCAATGCTATTGACCAAAGACCAAATGGAAGCAGAGATAAGCACACTCAAAGTTGCATGGGGAGCTGAGTTTGATGACCTCACAAATTTCTCAGAGGATGAAATTAGACATTGGCTGGTTAGTTTTGTAAATGAGAATGAAAATCAAATGTTCATCGCACAACAACAATGCTCCAAGTTGAAAGTAATTGAGGATGAATTATTCATGCTTAGGGTTAAACAAGACATATCATAGCATTGTTACAGGAATATATTGAAGAAGGGCTCAAGGGTGCGCTAGAAGCAATAACTAGCCCATCATGATAGTCAATATTCAAGAAATGGTTACATCAGTTAGGGTTTCTGTGCGATTTTCATATTTAAGGAATCTTAGCAAACAAGAAGACATCTTCCATCCACCATTTTCTACTTCCATTTTTGTAAGTATATGTTTTGAAGCATCTCCCTTTGTCTTTCTTCTTTCTTAGTTTGTAATCATCCATCCCTGTCATCTAATCTTTGCATGTGGGGATGATTCCTGACTATCTCCTTTTTGTCTTCCAGGTTTCCTTTGCTAATTATATGGTCCATGGGAGCCCCATCCCAATCCAAAAGGATCAACACATTTCAATACTTTCTCGTTTAAGTATCATGAATATTATGTAGTGTTGATTTGCGCACATTGTGTTTGATCTTGGACAATGAATTTTTATTTATTATTTTGTCAAAACTCCAAAAGGAGCTATTTTGGAGTTCACGACTATGTGATTTCTGAATTTTATTAAAGCATGAGATCTTGAGTATGTGTCTCCTTTACATCCTTATGATATAAATGTATAACATCATTTAAAGTTTTCTAGACATGACCATTTGTTCTGCTAAATGTTTTGCGTGTCTTGCTTCAAATGCTTACCTTTTACTTGTTGTAGTATCTGAAATGGTTATGGTGGAATAGACAAACTCTCTTGTTTTCCTTTTGTTAAATTGCTACTGTAATCTTTTATCTCTTCTTATCCTATTGCTTGATCCACTCTCATGCATTAATGTTTAATAAATGAAAAATATTTTATCTAGAACCATAATATAAGTTGTCATATGAGTGAGAGAAAGAGGAGAACCACCTCTATAAAAACGTAGATGATATCTCCATTTCCATGAGAATATCCTATGAGGTTGACTCTTATTCTTAATACAGTTTTAGAGATGAACAAACCACTAGATTGGTAGAAATTTGCCTTAGGTATACTTTTGTTAGTTTTCAATGTGAAATTTATGAACAAACTTGTGGTGTGGTTATGGGATTACCATTCTCTCTAGTAGTGGCTAATCCTTTTATAGAAAATTTTGAAAAGAAATCCCTTGCTTACTTCCCTCTTAAGCCCAAGTGGTGGGTTAGATTTATTGACGATACTAATGTTAATTGGTCCCATGATAAATAAAATTTGGAGAAATTTGTCAAACACCTTAATGATGAGTGGAAATAAATACAATTCACCATGGAGTTAGAAGACAATAGGTCTCTTCCTTTTCTCAGTATCTTGGTGACCAAGAATGACAATATGCCCCTTGTTCATCAAGTATATATATGAAGAAAACACAAATTGAACAATATCTTCAAGTTGATTCACACCATCATACCACATATAAACTAGGCATTTGAAATACTCTTGTTACTTGTACCCTTATAATTTTCAACAACGAAATCATTTAGAGTAAGAGAAGTAGGACATGCAAGAGGTTTTCAAGAATAATGGGTGCAATGAATGGAAAATTAAAAAGGCCTTCCTGTTGGTTGTGGAGCCTGATTATCTTCTTGATTCAGAGGTCTTTGTTTTCAGCTGTGTTTATACCCCATGAAGACTTTACACCCCAGAAGAATGTACACTCTTCCATGCGGGGGAGTGCATAGGGGGGTTACCCCCTCTGCGGGGTCCGAGGGCAAGTGGGCCCCCGACGGGGGTTCGAGGGCGAAGCCCTCGAAGGAAAAATTGCCTTGTAAATGTATATTGCAATTTCATTGTAAATCTGGACCGTTCATTATAAGGTCGCAGATCTAACGGTAGAAGTTATGTTAGGGTTTTTTTCCCTAGAAGGCAACCCTCTTTTATGAGGGAAATGTATTGTGGCTATGGATCATTGTGAATATCCTATTCTGAGATAGGAGACTGTGAGAGAAAGAAGAGGAAGTTACAACGGGTTTGTTTTAGGTTGTATCCCTTCATTTGTTGGATAATAATAAAGGAAAGACCTGGAAATTTCTCTGGTGGACGTAGCCCACACTGGGTGAACCATGTATATATGTGTCTCTATTGTATTGTGTATCTTCTGTGTTTTATTTTCGCATTTGTTTTATTTTATTGCTCCATGATCCTGTTTTTCTAACACTTCCAAATAGCTTACATACATGCTATAGTTTATGAGTTGAGTAATAATGAAATGGTTGATCATAAGGTCACTCTCTGTTACATCAGTAGTTTTAGAGATAGAATCACTTGAATTTTAATATGAAAGCATATTAAAACAATTTTTACATGTCCTAACACAATTAGAAGCCTTCTTAAGTTTGTTAACGCCATGTTGACCAATGTATGCAAAAATGTGTTTACCAAATCTCATGTTTACATGGTAAAACCTATATGGTGAAACTGGAAGACATGTTCAAGTTAGAGTAAAGTAACATGGTGTGGGAATTATCCATAACTAAGTTCATTCATCGGCCTTCAACTAGCATTCAAGCAAGACTAGACATATTTGCTTGGGGGACACTTATAAGGTCTTTGTGAGGGTCGAACATTTATCCAAAAGGAACATAAGGGAGGCCATTCAAATTGAAAAGGTTTCTACTTGCCTCAACATGGATGACAACCTAGATCAATAAACGTTGATCCCCATCTTGCTTAAACTAAGTAATAACTTCACTAAGAAGTTCACTTCATTTAGCTCATTTGTCATCACTCTTGGGCTTGTTTGTTAGTTATCTTTGTTTCTTTCTATTTTGTTGTTTGTCCTCGTATTATTTCATTTGTCATCACTCTTGGGCTTGTTTGTTAGTTATCTTTGTTTCTTTCTATTTTGTTGTTTGTCCTCGTATTATTTAGTTTCTTTTTACTCCTCTTTTAGTTGTTTGTCTACTTTTCAAAAACAAATTGCCTTGTTTTGTTTTCTATGTAATGTTTCCTTCACCTTATTAAAAGTTATAAGTTTTTGGATTGTTTGTGGTTTCTTTTTTTTTAACATTTTTGTGTTCTTTTCTTTGCATTTTATTTGGTTTTTGTGATATGGGCATTTTTTTTTTAGTTTTGTTCTTTATTAGTATTTTTTATTTTTATTTTAGGTCTTTAAAGAAATTTTGAGGTTTAAATTGGGAATCTTAAGAAACATAATAAAATAGTATAATTTAAACAATAAAATTAGAGTTATGAATTTTCAAAAGGAAAGAAAGAAAACAATGTTTTTTAATCATATTTTTGACGTATATTTTTATAGGTTTGCTCAAATTTCAAGTGTAAGCACTCATTGGATGCATAATTAAATTTTACATGCAACAAGTACATACTCTACATGATTTTGATAAATCCACAATGAGATATACTGGAAATACACAAAAACATATGTTTTATTTATTTATTTATTTATTTTTCTCTTCATGTATTTCCATTTTATCTCACCATGGGTCCATCAAAATTATGCAAAGAGGGTACTCATTGGATGTGGAATTTAATTCTGCATCGAATGAGTGCCTACTCTTGAAATTTGAGTAAATCTATAAGGGGATGAGTAAAAAATATGATAAAAAAAAGGTGGTGTTTTCTTTCTTCCCCTAGAAAACTATTTACCCTTATGGTGGACATCATCATATTGAGTCCTATTGATTCTTTTAAAGTTGATGTTGATAGCACAATTTTGTTTTGAGACCCTTTTTTAATCTCAAAATTTCTCTATTTTTTTTTTAGATTTTTCCATTTGATTTGACAATTTATTTTGCTTGTAATTTATTTTTTTGGTTGATCTCATTGACCGATTTTAAATTTTTTGTTTTGCCCCTCATATTTTTTTGTCTTGTCCTTAGTGTATCCTTCAACTAATATTCTCACTTGGATTTCCTCAATCTTGATGATACACTTGGCTTCCTCCCATGGCATGCTTCAAAGAGAGTCTTCTCTCTAATGCGATAAAGGGAAGTTTGTTCTATATGAAATTGCTTTTTCCCAAAAAGAGCTCAACAATCTTGTGGCCTTGAGCATGTGCACCTTTCACTTTCAACCAAGTTTTTTTTTCTTTTCAACGATATTGTTGTGTTGCAACGAATTGGGTGCAATGCACTCCAATTCCATTCCTCTTGTCAATCAAAAGTTCTTAGAAGTTTTGAAATTTACTTAACTGGGCCTCTTGCAATATGGATGTTGAATTTTCTTCTCCATAAAGGCTTGAATATCACAAACATCTCAATGGCATGCAACTTTTTATTTAGAAAATATACAAAAGTATCTAATTTAGAAAAGTCATCTATTAAGGTAATGGAAAACCTTGCTTCATCCACACTTCACCATGCTCCAATGTCTATGATGGTCTCCGAATGTCTTAGTGTGTCAACTCCATTTTCCGTTAGGCTCTTAATGTGCCACCTTTCGAGAAATGAAATTTATGATGCTTTCTAAAGTTGCACCCTTTGCGTATTTTCATTGTGACTAGAAAAATGTAAATTTAGGTCTTCCACAAGTTGCTCTTTTCTAAATGTCATGGATTGTGCACTTGTGTGCTGAAATATATAATGCCAAATGATAATTTTTTCCACTCAAGCAAGAGTAACTTCAAATGCTTAATAATTTTGGAAATTCAATCAAAACTTATGCAGATCACCATCCCTTGTTCCTTTGGGAATAATCTCCCATCCACATTCATGAGATCACAATCAATAGAATTGACTTGCATAAACAATATTGCGTTTGGAATCTTGGTAGTTGACAATAGGGTTTTGGTCAAGGCCAATACATGCAATACATTGAAATCTCTTTATAAAGGACTCCCAACATCTGTGTTAATGAGACAAACCCTTAAGCGAACACTATCTTGTGTATACTTATGTTACCAAAAGTGACATGCTTACCCTTCAAAACTACTTCATACTTTAAAATAAGTCATTTTTAGAAGTCATATGCTCAATAGCGCACAAGTCGGCTAAGTACCAAATGGAACCACAAGAAAGGGAAATAAACTCAGTTAAGCCTTATGCACTCGAAGTCTCACCTCTCTATCTTTTTTTTCTCCCTCTTTAGTATCCGTTCCATCCAATCTAACTCAACATCTTTGACTTCAAGTCAACTTCAACAAAGTCATAACTTGAAAAATCACAAAGATCCTTCATAATGAATATCAATGACAGTTTCCAAATCATATAACAATTCCACTTCATTGGCATTATCCCAGATTCCTTATTTATCTTGTATGGTCCAATTTTCCTCCCATTCAACTCATATGCATTCTATCATTTTCATTAAAGAAATTTTGAGATCTCAAATGAACCTCGTTGAAAACTAATTACAAAAAAAATAATATTACTAACTAATATAAGATTCCCAAAAACATGGACTTTCTCTCTCTTGATTTTAAGAGGTTAACCCTTAAAAAAAACACAATTGAACATTAAGGGATTCAAGTGAATATAAGATCCCAAAATCCCACGGACTTTCTCTCTTGATTTTAAGATGTTAACCTTTAAAAAAACACAATTGAGCATTAAGGGATTCTAGACATTAAAGGTACTTTCCATTAGAGGTGTTCGAGGGGATTTGATAGGGAGGAAAATCATGCAACAAAGGGTTTTCACATACAGTTTATGGTAAATTGAGGCCATTTCTATTAAGCTTCTGCATGGGCATTCTAGGCATATAAATTATTGTTTTAAAATTGAAAAAAAAAAATAACAACATTAATATTAATATTATTTTAAAATTGGAAAAAAAAAATAACAAAAATAAATAAATAACAATATTAATATTAATATTATTTTAAAATTGAAAAAATAAAAATAACAATATTAATATTATTTTAAAATTGGAAAAATAAAAATAAAAAACATAAATATTAATATTAATATTGTTATTTTGGTCTTATCTTTGAAAAGATAATTCATATAATATCTAATTCCATATTATTAAACAAGATTTTGTATGAATCATAACTTAAAAAAATATCGATGAGTAACGTGCTTTGTAATTGAGGAGAGAGAACCATCATTCACCCAAATAACAACAATATTTAGGCAATGTGATATTTCACGTTAAAATTTTAATTTTCACATGCATAGGCAATGTGATTATCATCATTTGTTTTATCTTTTCGCCTTTTGTTTTTTAATATATTTTTCATGTTTTAATAATAATTTTTTTTTTTTATAAATTTTTTCATGTTTTAATAATATATATATATATATTTTTATAAATAAATGATTGTATTTTTTTTTAATATGTATGTGTGTTTTATTTTTAAGGGTTAGTTTAATTAGTTGTTATTATTATTATCAAGATGTTGTTAGTAACCCAACACATTGTATATGTTCTTGATTCAAATTTCATGGAGTGAGGTATATTAAGTCTACATAATTTAATTTACATTGGGTATCATCCCCGAAAATGGAGGAAGTGTTAGAAAGTTTCCCAATGATTTATTGCCAAGGATAAAAAGTATAAAAATGTTTTTGAAAATATATTAATGATTTAAAAAAAATTTAATTTTTTTTAAAATGATTTATTAAACAAAATTACAAAAAAATAATTATTTAATAAAAATATTATTGGTGGATCTGTACTCGCCAAAAAAGTAAAGGATGATGGAGGTGCTAGCCATGCTTTACATTTATAGTAGGGATGGCAGGCCTTGGGGCCACCATCATTCATTCGCCTCATTGAAGTTGGAGAAGGTCTCTCTCGCCATCCATTTGAGGATACGCTTTGAATTTGAGGACCCTCCTTGATTGGACAATAGGGAGGCCCCTCCAGTGGGGTTGATGGATGGAAGAACACAACCTTAAATGGATGATGAGGGAGTTCTCCTCGACGATGACGATGGGGTTTCCCCCACCATTCATTTGAGGAGGAATCTTTTTTAGAGGACCTCCCCAACATTCATTCAAGAAGGCTCCTCAAACGGGTAGTTGGGGATTCCTATACATTGTGCAAGAACCACTTTCAAATAACATTCCCATTGTTTTCGAATAAGAAGAAACTAAAAAATGGCCTTTCCTATTATCCATTTGAGGATCTTTATCGAATTTGAGGAGGTTTCTTGAATGAATGGTCGAGGACCCATCCTCATTGGATTGGGGGGCTTAGTTAGGGGCATGGAGGGGAAGAGAGATGGGAAAGGAGGGAAATAAAGGGGGTTTTGAGCAGGTTCCTTGAATGAATGGTCGAGGATCCATCCTCATTGGATCCAGGGGCTTAGTTAGGGGCATGGAGGGGAAGAGGGATGGGAAAGGAGGGCAATAAAGGGGGTTAGGGAAAGAAGAGGTTAATGTGGGGGGAGATGGGGAATAGAGGTAAAGGAGAGTTAAAGTTAAAAAAAAATGTTTTTTAATAAATCAGTTTATTGTTTATATATATATATATATATAAATAATTTTTTTGTTGTTATTTTTTAAAATTATATTTAATGATTTTTTAAAATTTGGTTTGTATGGTTTTTGCATTATTTAGTTTTTTTTTAAGAATTTGTATGATTTTTTTTAATAAAAAGGCTTTTTATTTTAAAATATATATTTTACTAATTATATGTGTGTGTGATGTGTAACATCTCAGTTATCAATATTCTATGATACCAATTTGTAACATTACCCAGCTTATTATTGAGCAATGCTACTCCAAAATCTAGTGTGTGGATTCTACTCTATAACATTGATCTATGCAAAAATACTTGAAGTAACACGCTCAATCCCAAGTTGAGTCGCGTCATCCAAAATTTCCTCTTCTAACACAACTTATAATAGTGTAAGTAACATAATACAACTGCGCACAAGAATATTGAGTACATAACATTACTGCGCATGTAATCCACTCTAAACATGTGTTCACTACTGCACACACAACCATTTTGGCGTCACATGCAAATTTTGTTTTCCTTGTGCACGTAGACTGCTTCCCTATGCACACAAAAGAATCCAACTACCTATTCACACAGAGTATTTACCTATGTGCACGACCATTCTAACCTTGCCTCAGAGACTCGTGACCATGCACGACTACAAATACTGAATATCAACACCACAATTACATGTGCATACACCATTATATAGAATAACAACAATTACTTATATGCAACAATATACAAGAATTAAACCCATATTAAACATAGATAATTAAGCACATAATAAATGAAACACGCACATAAATACACTTATCTTTTATGAAAAGTCACCAACTGCGCACATATCTCAAACAATCCTCCCAACCATAGACTTTGTTTCTCATATACTTTCAACAATAGGTCACCCCCAAGTTGGGGCTTAACTCCATTAGGGAAAAAGGGCTCCTAATACCAAGCTAAGGTCTGATAATGAACATAATTGTTCAGTCCAAGGTACCACTGCTACAACTAGACTACAGTCTCTCATTCCCCACATACTTATTCCACTCAAGGAAGTGTGCCCCTTCTCTTCTCAACAATCCCTTGGCTGCCCCACTTCCCCTATAGGGTTCCAAAAATAGGCCAAATAGGAAGTCTCAGAGCCCTGCAACTAATGCCCAATGCACCAAGGAACAATTCCCAACAAAAATCTCACCTGGAGAGAATGCTCACGATCTTGACAACCCACCTCTTTGACAAAAAGTCTCTTACCTAGAGAGAATGCTCACAGGCCTGACAACCTACCTCCTCGACAACAAAATACTATGGTTACAATACAAAAAAAAAACCTTTACAATCTTTTCTCTACAGATAAGGTAATAAAGAATCTCCCCAAATTACACTAAAGCCAACAATATATATTGCATGCCTTAAACTTGACACTTGTCACCTTCAGAAATAGATTTAGCCACTTGGTGACTTGTTCCCATCCCTCAAGAACTTAGGATAAATAAATATCCATAAATTACACTTTTTGGAAATATTAATAAAGTATTACCTAGGACTTAAGCCCCCCACCCTTTTCCCTTTTTGGTGGAGTTATCCCCCTGTCTCTTTTCGTCCGGTCTATCTGCGCACAGTGATGTGATGCTATTAATAACTTAAGTGTGATTACATTTTACAAGGTGATCCGGATTTTATGAGAAAAACAAAATGAATACAGATGATTAAAAGATGCTTAACACAAAATAACAGAGATATAGTAAAACTAGTTTTCTATTCAATAAGGAAATAAACTAAAACTGTAAAATGCAACAGAAAACAAGCTTGCTAGAATGGTGACGACTTATCTCTGAGAAGATATGTGACAGTTGCGCTCATTCACAAGAAGATGGTTACAATGAAACTCTGAAGGCCTTTTACAATAAACATGAATGTCAAAAACCCTAGACATCCAAAAACCTAACCCTAGGAGATGAAGCGCCAAAAGTCATGTGGGCCCCGTTTGGGTAAGTTAGTACATCAACTTCCCAGGGTCATAACTTTTTCATATGATCTTCATTTTAGGTGCACGATAGCCCGTTGGAAAGGTCTAACCGAGAAAAACATTTTTTGACTGGTCTAGGTTAATTCCTTCGGCAGCAATCTGGGGCCCAAATCCCCAAAAAATGTCGTTTAGGGCCTCAAAACGACCCCAGAAGTTTGGAACCCAAAAAACTATCGAAACAATTCCAAGGTGGAAAACTATTTTTCGAGCCAGTGGAATAGGTGGGTGGCCACCAATATCCACCTAGATCAATCCTCCCTCCTTAGGAAGCAATGGTCTCCATTGCATTGAGTTCCCTCATCAGATGATGAAATTTATGCTGAATTTGGCCTCGGGTGAGCCACTTCCCTTGGTATAGGAGCTACCCTTCTTTGACGACTCGATAAAGATGGATCCTTTGTTGTCGAGTGCCCTTGATCTGTGTCTCCACAATCTCATCACTAGATTCTTGTTGCATGTAGTTAGGTTTGAGCTTTGTTGGTGTCAATTGCTCTACTATCTCTGAGGTGTCCAATAATGGTGGGAAATATGGTCGAAGGAGAGCCATGTTGAAGACTAGATGCAGACCAAGGAAGGGGGGAATGTTGAGCTCAAAATCATTGTCACCCACAACCTTGATGATGGTGTACAACCCATAACAAAGTGGAATAAGCTTCTGATGGGGCCATGTAAGGCATTCTTTCTGCAAATGCAACCAAACTTTGTCGCCTACCTGAAACTTATGTGGCACCCGATGTTGATCATGGTGTTGCTTTTACTTGGCATTAGAATTCTATAGAATATCCTGAACTTGTTGGCGGATGTGTTGGATCTTATCAATGAACCGGGTGGCTTTGTCATCTTTTGGTGGAGCAGGGGATGAGTCGGTTGAGGTGGTCACCAGGGCTAGTGCAACATCCATGGGGCCCAATGGTTGGAACCCCAACCCCACCTGAAAGGGGTTGTGGCCAATTGAGCTATGTAGGGCTCGGTTGTAGCTATGTTGGACATAGGGAATACTCTCATCCCATGTGCGGGGGTGTTTTGAATTGTACATGCACAGGATATGTATGACCATCCGATTGACGACCTCAGTTTTTCCATCTGTTTGGGGGTGGAAGGTAGTGGATTTATTGAGCTTGGTATCTAGCAGTGACCAGAGGCTCGACCAGAATGAGATGAGCAACCGACTGTCACAGTCTAATATAATGGTTTATGGGATCCCAAAATGTACCCATACTCATTCAAAGAAGATCTTGGAAGTGGCTTATGTTGTGATGTTCTTCTTGCAGGCCTAGAATCGCCATCTTGGAAAAGCGATCAAAAACCACAAAAACACAGTCATTTCCCATCTTGGTGGACAAGAGGCCCGACATGTAGTCCATTGAGATGGATTCCCATGACTTTTTAAGAGTAGGTAGAGGGGTGTACAGGCCCTGTTTCTTAGTGTTCGATTTGGGAATAGCCCAGGCAGTGTAGGACCTGATATAATTGTCTACATCCTGTCGAAGTTTCAACCAGTAGAAATTTTTCTGCAACACTACCACTGTCTTTTCGACGCCAAAGTGTCCTACCACCTGACTATAGTGAGCTTCCCAAATCAACTTCACGTGCTCTGATCCGGATTATTTTCGGCACGAAATGAGAGCGGAGATATAATAAAGAAACGCACAGAGATATCACGTATATCCAGTAATATAACAGAAATATATCAGAGATGCAACCATAAACACAGAGATACAGTAATACACGATTTCTATTAATGAAATAAATGTACAGAGACTGTAAAAAT
>ML778535.1:228061-306074 GCA_009831015.1 Picea engelmannii | reverse complement strand
CCTACAACTATTACATTAACATATTTTTAAGAGGCAAGTATAAGCAATATTACTGCTAATTCAATTTACACTTGTGACATTGTCAATAGTTACTAATACCTAAATTTGTTCAATTCTACTTCAACTTTTAAACACATGGAGTAACCACTCTTATTTCCAATTTGATTTTAGGCAATACATAAGTAATACATTGTTACAAGTTTTAAATATTTTATAATTATTTTAACTTTTCACTTTGGATTATCTACAATTATTACATTAACATATTTTTAAGAGACAAGTATAAGCAATATTACTACTAATTCCACTTGTTATAATTGAAAGTATGTCACATAAATTTCAATTAGGTAAAGAAAATTTTAATTAGTTTCATAGAAATTTGATAGTATAAGAAAAATATGTTACAGGAAGTTTTATTTTCTTCCAAAGCAATGAACTTTGAAAATGTCATGGTAGTTGAAGAAAGATTCACATGAATTTGAATTTGATAGAACACTATGTAAGAATTTAGATGTGGAAACACGGGAAAAGTAAAATAGAAAATAAATAAATTAAAGATGATTAAAAAAAAAATCGATGAAGCCAAGCATGGAGAAAGAAGTAAATAAAAATCAAAAGGGTTACTAAGAAGAACGAGACACTTTACACTGTTCTAGGATACATTTAGCATATGATTGCGATTAGAATAAAGTCCATGCTATGTCGGAACATGAAAAAAATTAAATGGATTTTGCAATCCATATGTGATTTATACCCATGTTTCTCAATTAGTTATATTTTTCATTTGGTCCTAGTGTTTTCTCTTTCACACAACAAACATTGTAGGGTTCATTGATGAGATATAGTCTAAGACACTTATTTTTTCTAAGAATTGAATCCTGGACATACATTTTGGTCAAAAACATGTCAAATAGGTCAAGGTAAGTATTTTTTTGACAGATTTTTTTTTTAGCATTTGGAGATTCATTTGAAAAATCTAGAACATGGATTTTATAGACTATGTTTCTAAGTTCAGCCCTATACCCATATATTCCACATGTGATTCTCATGTATGGATTGGTGTGTATTTCCCTAAGCCACTTCAGGTAGATTTGTACCCTATTTTAATGATAATGCAAAAAATTCAACTTTGATTAAATTAAAATAATTATGATGGATTCATAAGCTATGATCACATAATTAAATATTTTTTTAGGGTATATGAATCAATGCTTCGTCATATATTTGATAAATTTCATGGTTAAATATTTTCTCAGGTCATAAATCTAAATTGGTTTAATATGCCTAGTGAGGCTTCATGGTTGGTTAAGGAAGTTAACCACCATCTCTTGTATTTATATGAATTGGGGAGAGACTTAGGGGTTAAGTGGTAGGGAAGTGTGTGGGGGTTGGGTGGTCTTGTGAGTATACCATGGGATGCACAAAGATTATGTTGGATTATTGGTGTGATGTATACATATGGCCACAACCCATTTATATTCATATATACTATTATCTAGTTTTAATGATGGCTAAGACCATGTTTAATTTCATTTACTATATTATTATACTATTACATTTGGGGTAAAAAATGATGTTTTATGATACTATTTTGATGTTTATAGAGAAAAATCAAATTTTCCAAGAAAATTTTCCTATTTTTTTACTTGGCTTTTGGCATCATTATATTAACATCTTTAGTATAGGATGTCATTCTAGTGACAATTATTTATGTCAATCTATTGATGCTTATGTGATTCTTATATCTTCCCTAAATTTCATTATAACGACGCATGTATGGTCATTTAACCATTGTTCCAGAGGATGTTAGTACACATTGTGGAAAAAGGGCATTAGGTAATGAAATTGACAACTATACATTGATATATCAACTTGTTCAAAGAAATATTGACGTACAAGCAATATAATCGATGCTTAGACATCACTAAATCAACTTCATGGAGGAAATAAACATTAATAATGTCGTTAAATCAATGTTTAGGAGGGAATTTCACCATGCAATCCCTATCCCACAACTGTACATTTTTTTCCTCTGAAAAATACTTTCTAGTGGTGCAAAAGAGTGTTTCTAGTGGCCCCGAGTTTAGGAGTAAGGGTGGTCGATGAACATACATGGCCACAGTAGCTCAAAAACCATGACTATTCATCAACATTGTTGAGATATATGGCTATGTATGTTCACTTTTTCCCATCCTATACTCATGACTACTAGCAACATTCTTTTGGACCATTGGTACATGTCATTTTTGAAGGGAAAAATGAATCACTGTGAGATGATGATTACATAGAAAAAAACATAAGGAATGGAATATAATTACCTTGAATAATTGTGAGAGATATTTTTGTCGCGTTTGTCCTCTTTCTTTTATTTATTGCAAAAATCAAATGTCAAGTGCATTTCAATTACCTATATCACCATTTTTAGTCATTTTACTGTATGAATTGGTGAATACATTTAACATAAGACAATAACTATTAGTAGAAGCATCATTCCATTCATCTCATCTCATAAATCTTAGTAAAAGTAGAAAGAAAAAATTGTATTAAATGTTGAGCCTATCAAAATGTCCATATACTTATTCTTTGGATGAGTCAAAATTTTACTTTCAATGGGGCATTTTTGGAGTCATTATAAAATGAAAATAGTATTTTGAAGGCCCACCACACTTTTATTTATAAACATGTTTGTACTTGCATTGTTCTCTAACTAATTTAGCTAGAGAATGATCCTGGTACAAAATATATTATGATTGAAAGTTCTTATGTTCTAAAAAACCCGAGTTTGTACTTGGATAAGACAAAGAATGATCCAAGTACAAAATCAGGTGATTCTAGAACACAAACACTTCCATTCATACTAGAGTATGTAGGTGGATCATTCTTTGGCTAACTTAGGTAGAGAATGATGCAAGTACAAACACATTTGCAAATAAATGTGTCTTAGGCATTCTAGATTCTATTTGCAATTCATAATCACTATAGAGGTGCCCATTGGAAGAATCGTTTTTGTAATTGAGGCCCATGCGATTGCCAATTGTTGCTTTTCTCCTTATGAACTTTCATAATAAATTAATATATGTGGTTCTACAATTGAGATATGAGATATTTAGCTGAGTTCTAATTCTTGATGGCTCTATAAGATATCGTGTGGTCAATCTTAGGTTCATAACTCAAGGGTAATATCTTTTTTTTTTGTAAATAAAAGTTTGTATTACCTTAAAAAGTTTTCAAAACAATATACACATCAAAAAGACCTTCCACCTGTCCTGACATACAAATGGAAACCAGGCCAAGTGGCATTCTGTCAAATGTATGTTTGAGTTTGATGCAAGGTAAACTTCCCACACTTCTTAACAATCTATCTACAACCATGGTTGTTCTAAAAAGAAAATCAAAATAACATAAAAGGAATTTAAAATTTAGGTGAACTTGAATTTCCATCATCCTCGCTTGGTCATAGAGTGAACACGAAGGACTGACATCATGTTGAGCACCTTCTCTTGGTTGGCTTTCTTGACAGGGTGTCAAAAAAAACATCTAGGCATTGAGAAAAGGTCGTTTGACGTTGACACTTCTCCTCGACATCCCGTTGCAAATCAAAGATTAATTGCAGATGCTCTTGAGAGAGGCCCCATGTTTTGGGAGAAGATGGAACATAAGCTACCTGTGGTAGATAGTCACCTGTAGGCTAAGCTGCATCTTCCTGTTGAACTTCAGTGGGAAGTTCTTCCTCAATAGGGAAACTCCCCATGTTTGTTTCCAAGTTGTCTTCCTGTTGAGATTCGGTGGGAAGTTCTTCCTCAATGGGGTAGCCACCCAAGTATGTTGGCAAGTCGTCTACTAGGGGAGGATGACCATAAGTAAGGGGTGGCTCCAAAATGTCCAAAGTGGAGAAGAGAAGGGATTCCAAGGGTTCTAGAGGAGGATCCTAGGGGGTTTCTTCCTCCACAATCACCATGGGTTGGTCATCCACTATCTAATTCTAGGTAGAGCTTAGTGAAAAATTTAGAGGGGGGCCAATAGGGTGGTCTTGAGCTACAGGGGCCAGAACTAGTTCAGAAGGAGTTCCAAAGAGGCAATGATGAGCAACAAAACTACAATAGGATGGTCCTCTCTTGGGTTTTCCTCTTTCTCTAGGAATTGGGAAGGTTGGTGCAAAGAAAGAAGACGAGAGGCTAAGAGGACACACATAGGATGAAGAAATCGAGAGGGAGAGAGACCCCTGAGACTGAAGATGAGTGATAATCAGAACAATGAAACAAATGTCGATGCTTACCTTCATTTTTTTCACTTCCTTGATATGTAAGTGCTCCATTAAAACTGAGTTGACATTAGGTAGGTAAATCATACCAGGCTTGGCTTGATCCATCTTGCACTTTGAGGGCGCCATTAATTCAAGCTTCCCACATAGGCACACCAACGTCCCCTTCATTTGCAGGAAGTTCATGCAAAATGGACATAGGGGGGGGGATGCCAGCTGGGGATATTAAGTCTTGAATGTGCATGGTTTCCACCTGTCACCCCATCCAGGGGAAGTCAAGGGTAATATCAAGCATTATTATTACACGCTTTTATTTTTTCATTTTAAAGAATAAGCATGGAGGATTCAATATTTGGACAAATGTTTTTTCTTCATGAAATGCACATTCCTCTTAATACCCTTCAAAGAGTGGATATACAAGAGGTAATAAATCATCTACAAATAGTGCTTGAATTCTTCCCAACAAAGGTTATTCTTTATAGGTAAAGAATGAAAACAAGATAGAGCATGTTAGCATTTCATGCACATTTTAGATGCAAGTATAAACTCTAGCATTTCATACAACATCTCAGTTGGAATTTATTGTTAGCATAGTGTAGTCATGAAGGCTTATAATAACCAAGATGGTTCCTTAGAGTTTTTTCATTGAGAGGAAGGGGTCATTGAAATATCATACTCTATATTTCTCTTCTTTTTGTAACTTTGAAAGTTATATTGAGTTGGTTGGAGTGAAGTACAATATGCTATATAATATGGTGTCACAAATACCCATACTTTGTGTTTCTCTGATTCGGATTTATGATGGAACAAAATGAAACAAAGAAATATGATATAAACATAGAGATACAATAATACTCAATTTCTATTAATGAATGAAATATGTAGGAACTGTAAAAAATGCAAAGTGAAATGAACTCACTAGAATGGTGGTAGCTTATCTTTGAGAAGATATGTGATGGCTACACACATTCACAAGAAGTGATTACAATGAATCCAAAAGGCCTTTTAACATAAAGCATCAATGAAAAAACCCTAAACGTCCAAAACCCTAACCCAAAAAGATGAAATGCCAAAAGGTTTGTGGGCCTCAATGTGGTTAGTTGATATGTCGACTTCCTGGGGGTGTAACTTTTGCATATGATATTCAAAAGGGGCACTCGGTAGCTCATCAGAAAGGTCTATCCATGAAATACGCATTCTAAACATCCTAATACATGCCTTTAGCTATCTATTAGGTGTTTCCATGCCAAAAAAACATCATTTAGGGCTTCAAAATGCCCCAAGAAGTTCAAGACCTGAAAAAACCCGTAGAAACTACCAAGATGGAAACTATGTTTTGAGCTAGTGGAATAGGTGGGTGGACCTCGATTTCCACCTAGATTATTCCTCCCCCATTAGGAAGAAATGGTATCCATTTCATTGAGTGCCCCCATTAAATCGAGAAACTTCTGTTGAACTTGATGCTTGGTGAGCCACTTCTCTTGGTGCAGTAGCTTCCCTAATTTGACAACTCGATAGAATTGGCTCTTTTGTTGGTGAGTGTCCTTAACTTGTGTTCCCATGATTCGATCAATGGTTTCCTATTCCATGCAATAATGGTTGAGATCTGTAGGTGTTAGCTTCTCTACCATCTCCGATGTATCCAATAGTGGTGGAAAATATGGTTCAAGGAGGTCCACATTAATATTGGGTGCAAGCCAAGGAAGGGGGGAATAATGAACTCAAAATCATTGTCTCCCATCATCTTAGTAATGTTGTAAGGTCCATATCAAAGTGGATGCAACTTCCGATGGGGTCTCGTAAGGCACTGTTTCTGCAAATGCAACCAAACCTTGTCTCCCACTTGGTGTAGATCATGGCATTGATTGTACTTATCATTTCTTGTACTTAGCATTGGATTTCTATAAAATATCATGGTATATATATATATATATATATATATATATAGGGGTAAACCACAACAGACAGAACAAAACCCATAAATCAACTCTAATCTCAAGTATGCTATATAAATGAAATGATACTAAGACAAGGCTAAAAGCTTACCTCGTCCGGAAGTTCGGAGAAGACCACTGTTGAACACATGAACCAAAGATTTATACCTATAATTTTTCCTCAAAAACAAACATACATAAGAATATGGTGATAATATATGATGTTAGCATATAAATTAGCATAATCCATTAACACACATGAAAAATACGCCCAAAGAAAGTAATTCAGATATTTGAAGATATCAATTGGACAAGAAAAGAGTATTTCTATTAAAATAATCAGTAGAAGTACATAGGTGACAAAATTATGTAATGACACATATTGAAATCGAGAAGCTAAATCCCTATATATGGGCCTCCACCACTTCAATCCTCCACAAAGGAAAGCTCATATATAGGAGTCAATGAGATTCTCCATCACAAAGTAGGAAGAGATTGGGGGATGAACACAAGAAGTTCATACTTTCAAGGACAAAGGGATGCAAACTCAATATGAAGCGAAATTTCTCCAGGGTGTCTTTGCTCTCCAGGTTGAATTGTTGATTGTCCAAGGCTTGGATATAACTCAATTTATAGCCTTGAAATGGAACTGAAGGGTCGATTTAGAGCATTTCCAGTATATGGAAGGTCAAGGATCATGGATCTTGTGACCTGGCATGGAAACCCAACACAATTTTTAATTTTAAGAACCAAACCCAATGTACACAAGATTTAGTGGAGAAACCTACGTATATTCTTGTTGTATAACTGATAGGGTGCGTATATGTATAAAAATGTACATTTTTGGATCTAGAGTGAACAAAAAGGGGACTTCAAGTCTGCAGAGGGAAATAGAAGGCCATCCAAGAAAGTTGCACGGAGTGAGGAAAAATTTGTTGTAATAGACCTGTTGGAGGATGTGATGAATTAGTTCAATGAATTTGGTGGCTTTGCTGGCCCGAGATTGAGCATGGGAAGATTATTCTTAGATGGATGCAAGGGGAAGTGCTACATCAATGGGGCCCAATGGTTGAAATCCCAATCCCACATGAAAAGGGATATGGCCAGTCGAATTATGGAGGGATATATTGTCATTGTGTTGAACATAGGGAAGGCTCTCATCCCATGTGCATGGATTCTTGGAGTTGTACATGCATAAGATATGCACAATCATCATATTGACGACCTCTTTCTATCCATCAGTTTGGCGGTGGAAGGAAATGAATTTGGTCAGCTTTGTGTCCAACAATCACCAAAGGCTCGACCATAATGTACTCAAGAATATGGTGTCCCAATATGATATGATGGAATTTGGTAGTCCAAAGTGTACCCACACACACTCGAAGAAGAGCTTGGTAGTGGCCTCAGTTGTGATACTCTTATTTTAGGCTGTCAGAATGGCCATCTTAGATAATCAATTAAAAACCACAAATACACAGTCATTTCCATGCTTGGTTGAGGGTAGACCTAACATGTAGTCCATCGACATGGATTCCTAGGGACTTGTTGACGCTTGAATTTGTTAGGACCAAAACAACAACCTCACGATGATGTAAATACCCCTACGTTTTTATAGAGGTGGTACTCCTATTTTAGATTTTCTTGAGATTTTTTTAAATATTCAAAGACTTGACATAAGTCCATCACAGTAATTCAAAGAAATATAAAAATAAAAGGGAAAATGTTTTTTTTTTCTTTTTTCTTTTAAAGGAAAGTTCCTGAGAAAGGACCAAGAACCGAACACATTCACACATTTAAAGAAATAAGAAAAATTTCCTCACAACTATCATAGTTTAAGATAGAGATTTATGACCACATAAAAATAAAAAGAATATGATCCACATGCACAAGAGAACTTTAACATAGTGGATACATGGGCAGTGCAAATAAAGATAATGATAGATCCACCTAAAATACTTTATATTCTGAAAATAGGGTTACAAAGCACAATCGAGATTGTTCCTTAAGTAGTTCTCTTGAAATTTCCAAAAGCATATAGTTTATTACATATTCTTGAAATGTAAATGCATTTGTCTTAAAGATTGGGATTGGGGCTCCCGTGGACCATAAATCAAATAAATATAATAAATAATCTTTTAGAAAGAAGACGGTGGGCGGTGGAAAGATTAACAAGACCCTGTAAGAAGAACACAGGGTTTATTAGTCTTCGGTTAAACCTTTCTAGTGAAAGAGGTGGAATAACTAGATGAAAGACTTGATAAAGAAAGAAGAATGTGATCAATGTAAACTTACTATGATTGTCACTCATGTGTCCATTTGCTCGTTGATGTCCTTTTATCATTTTCATCAACGGTTATAGGAACTGTCTCAACTGCTTCTTGTCCTTCATTTGTTAGTTTATCGATATCCTTATTGAACCATTATTCGATGTAGCTTTTCATAGGTACCACATTGATTTCATGCCAGATTTTAATATTGAACATCTCACCCTCCAATTTACGAAGAACAATGGAAATGCCATGTAATATTTCTTCAATATCCTGATTTTTTACGGAGTAATCTACTAGCCAGTTATCTATGGAATTCTCATCATATTCAATTATTCCATATAATTTTTCAAATGAAAATCCTTTAAAAACTGAGACAAATTCGTTGAAAACTTCATAAAAATGCAAGGAAGCTTTGTGCCTCCATAACGCTTGGTACCAAAAGGTCACATGGTTGAATTCACAACTCACCATTTTGCATATAGATAATTTAGGAAATTGACAATAATGTGCTATCATGAAAACCAAATAAGAAGACATAAATAATTTCTTATCCCTTTTATATTGAGATAATTGGGAAGTGATTTCAATGGAAATCAACTTCCCCTAATAAAAAATGGCATGCTCCTTGACGGTAAAATTTAAGATGTAAAGAATCATACGGGAAATGCTAGCAATATTTTCTTGGCCTGTAACTCTGGTAAATAACCAGGCAATTTCCCGAAATGGGTTTTTGAACAAGATGACCTGCAGTCTGGTAATATCCTCAGGGATGGCAGCGAGATTCTCCAAGAATTATGGTAAGAGATCCAGGCCTTTGTCATGTTTCCTCAAAATATCTCTACAATATTCACCTTTGAAGGTGAGCATTGGCTCTGGGTGTCTCAACATCTTGTGGAATACTTGAGGAAAAAGAATGACAGAAGAATGGTATTAGAGTGGAATTATCCGCTGGATTGGTATGTATTTCTCAACGCACCAAGAAACCAATTCCTTGCAGTCAAAAACTTCAGGAACACAACCTACACGCACAATTCTGAATGTACAAATTAATTCCTTCTGAGTAGAAGGGGATGAATAATAAGAGTATGCTCTAGACCACTGAAAATTATGATCCTCTTGTACAAAATTGTTCAAGGTATCTCCACAGAACTGTTGTTGAGCTGTTGTTGCCATAAGTTGATGAGAACGTTATTTTGATCCATATAATCTTAGAAACAAGCGCTTGAGAGATAATATATAATATTCCGCAAATCATGCTTTAATGTGGTTTAATGAGGAAGTTCCTCGAGCCCTTCACCTATTAATGAAAATTTTTACAGGACTTGCATAATGAATTATTAGCATTAAACCATACTAAATGTGCATTGGGAAAATCACGAAGGTGGCAGGGACGGACATGAGTGAAATAAGATTTGAGACTTTTGTGAACCTGTGAACCTGTGAATGCAGAAGGTCAAAGATTGGATAAGTGTTGTGAGGCGGTCGGGCGGACTCAACATAGAAGAAATGAGATACTTGGAATCTCGGGGAGTCCGAGGGTCAAAATGTATATCATGTATCTTTTCGCTGAAAAATATATATCATGGAACATGGGATATGAGAGTTTGAACCCGCCAACCTGGGAACCCTCGATTGCATAAATGGTGAAGTATGGGATAATATGGCTGTTAGACGGACTTGATATGTGAGAATGTGGATTGGAGATGAGGATTGGCGAGTCCGCCAACCCGAGAACCTACTGTTCCGAAAAAAAAAACAAGTATAAAACTAGAAAGGGAGAATAGAAGGGAAAAGGAAAAGGGGAAATTGGGTAAGTATAGAAGAGGGAAAAGAAGGGGAGAAAATAAGTTAGAAAAATAGAAAAGGGGAGGGAAATTTTGAAAGAAGGAATTGATCTCAACAACAGGCTCCAACTGTGGGATGATGACCCCCTATGGGTTGTCAAGAATCCACAATCTCTCGTGATCAGGTGCTTCTTCCCATTGGGATGTGGAGGTAGAGTAAGAATATACAAGCTGAAAAAAACAAAATTGTGTACATTGAGAAATGAGAAAGTATTAAGAGAAGAAATCTTTCAAATGTTTCCCCTTGACGGGAAGCATCGAACTTTTACCCTTCGTTTCTTAGAGAATATGGGATTTAAATCCCAAGATCTTCTCGATGACATATGGTCTGATCCAGAGTGCTTCAAACTTTGTATGCATGGATGATTTCTCCTTGGCCTTGTTCCAAAGTAACACCATATCTCCTTTTTAGAAATTATTTACAGTTGTGCTGTATTCAAAATATATTTTGATGCTCTGGTGCCTCTGAGAAGTTCAATTCAATGATTTTCTTCATTCTTCCTCCAACTTCAACAATTGATTGATTCTCCTTTGAATGGGTGAATTGTCTTTTGTATCTTCGATATTGACCACATAAATCAACGCATTGAGCTCAAGGCTAATAAAATTTTTTTCCTCTTTCCCATAAACCAATATATATGGAGACATACCTATGCTATCCTTTAGAGTCATTATGCTCTCCCATAATGCATCTGTCAGCTTCATATGCCAATTCATTTGGTTTTTATCAACGATTTTCTTCAGTATCTGCACAAGTGTTTTGTTTGTGGATTCAACAAGGCCATTACCTTGTGGATAATAATTCGATGATTGACCCATGATGATTCCATATTTTCTGCAAAACTACGTAAACTTCAACCCGATGAAGATTGAACCATTGTCCGTGATAAATTTATCTGGGACACCAAATATCGACCGAATGTTGTCTTTGAGGAATTTGATTATTTCTTCAACATCAACCTTATTTAGTGCCACCGCTTCCATCCATTTCATGAAATAATCTATAGTTTTTAGAATGTATATATTCCCCTTGCTAGACTTTGGATTAATTGGCCCAACAACATCAAGTCCCCATTGGGAAAACAATTGTTCTACCACAATGGGATACAAAGGCATCGCAAATTTCTTCATTTTTCCTGAAAACTGTTGGCATGACAAACACTTCCTTATTATGGCATACAAATATCTGAAGATTGATGCCCAGTAAAATCCTACTCTAGCTATTTTGTGTGTGGTTGTAATAGGTGAAAAGTGTCCACCACATATTCCCTCATGGAATTCTCTAATTAGTTCTTGGGTTTTATTTTTATCAACACATCTTAGAAGTATACCATCATAATTTATTCTGAATAGTATGTCAAAAATCAACACATATTGATTCACCTTCATCTTTAGTGTCCTTCGCTCCTTGGGATTCATGGTGACAGGAAATTGCCTAGACCTTAAGTAGAATATAATATCTTTGTACCATTCCGAATCAGCTAATGGTTCTCTGAATGATATTGAAATCACCCCATCGAGCGAATCCCCATTCGCGATGAGCTTTCATAAACCTTTTCCTTTGATTTCCTTTAAAGGTTTAATCTCGATATCATATTATTGTATCTTTGCCAACTAGTTAGCCCATTTTCCTTTTCTCAATTGTTGATTTAGAAGCATCTTCACTGGTGATGAGGGAACATAATCAATAATATGGGAGTTTAATATATACATCCGAAAGTGTGCTACTGCTTTTACAAGAGCCAAGGATTTCTTCTCTAGTTCTGAATACCTCAACTCATAGTCGTGTAGGGTTTTGCTCATAAAAAATATTGGGAGTTCTTCTCCTTTTCTATTTTTCTAAGTGAGAATGGATGTAACAACTATCTCTGTAGAAAATGTATAGATAATGAAATCTCTTTGGAAGTCCATACTGATGAGGATAGGAGCAATGATAATTTCTCCTTTGATATTTTTGAATGCCTCTTGAGTATCTGTTGTCCATTTGAAACTTTGCTCCTTTTTCAACAACAAATTGATCGACTTTACGATGCTTGCGTAGTCAGGAACAAATCTTCTCACAAAATTGATTTTTCCAAAGAATGACTGGACTCCCTTCTTGGATGTTAGGGGGTTAAGCTCGTTTATTGCTTTAAATCTTTCTGGATATATATAAATCCATTCCTTGCATACAATATGGCCCAAAAATTTTCCTTGAGTCACAATGAGTAAGCATTTGTTTGGATTTAGAGATACACCATATAGTCTACATCTTTCAAAAACCTTTCTCAAATGATGGATATGATCCTCCCTTTTCTTTGAATGCACCATCAAGTCATCTTGATAGTTTGCCATAAACTTTCCTATCAACCCGCTGAATGCATGATCCATGGCCCTCTAGAATGTGGCTCCAACATTCTTCAAACCAAAGGGAATTCTAGCATATGCATATGTCTCCCACAATGTGATATGTGTTATCTTTTCCCTATCTTCCTCGACCACCAAGACCTAGTTATATCCAGAGAAACCATCCAACATGTACATGCAGGCCGATCCAGTAACTTGTTGTATAAGAAACTCCATATTAGGAAAAGGAAAATTATCCTTTATTCTTGCTTTGTTAAGGTCTCTTAAGTCAATACACATCTGGATTTCCTTGGTATTTTTTATGACAATCACTAGATTTGAAATCCAGTCTGAATGTACGATGGGATGAATTATCCCTACCTTCTTCAATTTCTCTAATTTAATTTTTACCATAGGTTTCATCTTGGGATTCATCATCCTTATTTTTTGTTTCAATGGCTTAGCTTCTTCCCTCAAATGAATGATATGATAGAATATAGTTTTATCATAAGCTTTGAAATCATCATAGGTCCAAGTGAACACATCAATATATTCCTTGAATAAGGCAACATATTGGTCAACTATTGGCCCTTGACCAAGTTTTGGAGATCCTTGGTCAGGTTTGACCTATTTTGGGACTTCGATAAGCTGTCAAAGGTGGAGTGCAAGTTGAAGCAGGAGATCGCGGGATCTCGGCCCCTTTTTAGGGAATTTTTTGGTTTTAGTCTTATGTAATGAGTATGAGGATGTCGACCTATGGGTTTACCCATGTTTAGGCCCATTTTGTAATGTATAAATAGATGTCTAGGTGATGTAAGAGGAGGATGATATATGCATCTATGTGATGATGTGCTAAGTGCAAGTGATAGTTGTACATGCTTTGTGCATACTGTGTGAAGCTTGCAAGGCTAAGTGCAAGTGACTATAAGAGATTGTGTAAAGGCTTTGTGCTGTAACCTAGCTCGAGGAAGGAGGATCTAGCGAGGTGCGTGAAGATCTCCTGTCCTATGCAGAGTAGGACCTTATGTCTCTATGAATGTAGATGATTAACAGAAGATAATAGAGAGAAGAAGAGTTGGTGGAAGTAGCCCTAGGCTAGGGGTGAAGCACGTATATCCTGTGTTATGGTTTCTTTGTGCATTGTGATTGTTTTATTGTTCATATGGCTAATGCTTAGTGTAGTAATGTATGCTTAGATGGACATGATATGATAGATTAGTTCTTAGTGATGTGAATGAATGTTAGATATGATATTTTTCCTTATGCTAAGGGTTTAGATGTGGTAGATCTGAGTGAATACTACATTGCTCTATAACTAGGGTTTTTTCTGCAAAGTAAATACAGGCTAGATACTAATGAATGATAATTGCTAAGTGTTCTATTAAGGTGATGTAATCATAGATCTGTGTCCCATCTAGGTTACAGACATCTGAGTCCTGCAACTACCCCTACCTCTATCTTAGGTGAGACTTCATCTACTTCACAGGTGTTTCTGAAAGGACCGATAGTTAGGGTTTCTTTGGTGCGTTGTTGAAGTGTTGAGCCCTAGGTCTTCCCCTATGACAACAAATGGACCTGAAACTGTGATTGTTGGGAACTGAGGAAAAGAAAGAAAGATCTGTGCGTAGATTTGTTGCTTGACTTGTGAAGCTCTGTGCTAAGAAAGGAAGAAGATCTAAAGAAAAGAGGTAAGATCTGAACGCTTTGTTCTCTAAAAGAGGTAAGAATAGTGAAAATTTTTAAGATTTGAAATACTTGTTCTCTGAGAAAGGTAAGATAAGTGAAAATTGTTTTTTTTAAAGTATGGATCTAGGTATGTTTGATAAATTTTGTTTTGGTCTGAAAACTAGGGCACGGTTAGAAGACAAAAGGTTGATATGAGTAGATTTGATGAAAGATATGTTATTCCTATGCATAGAAAGAATGTTTGGACTAAGAAATCGATGCAGGATCCAAGGAAGAATTTTTTGCAGGTTAATTACTTTGACCCTAGTGCGCAACACAGAAAAAGTGGGTGATCATTCAAGAGAGAGAGAGGATTAACTCTTTGTTACAGTTGCAGAAGACCAGGCCATCTTGCTAAGGATTGCCCTGATAGAAGACCTACTTGTCTTTGTTGTAAAGATATGGACCATGAAGTTTTGGATTGCCTTAGAATGATTCCTAAGGTTGAAAGAAAGAATATGAGACTAGAAAACCCTGAGGAAGGCCAAGAAACTGAGACTATGGTAGAACCCCAGAAAGAATTAGAGATTGTATTACTACGAATGAAAGAAACACCGAATGATCACAGAAATATCAACTTATCAGATATCTTAAAAGGAAAAGAGTTTATAGAAGCAAGAATAGGAGAATTCAACATAGACCGTGTTCTGGATGAGGAAACAGAGGTGAATGTCATGATAGAAAGTACTTGGGAAATTTTGGGAAGGCCTACTATGGTTCCTTCATTAGGATGAATAGGATTCTTTAGAGGAAAACTGATAACCCTATGTGGAATACTTACCCAGAACTCTATGCGTGCTCATGGAACTTCGAAAAAGGAAGAATTTGAGGTTGTTAAATTCATTGAGAACAACACCCCATTTGCTATGTTATTAGGAAAACCTTGGATTGAGAGAGATCAGATTCGAAGAAAAGAAGAAGAGGCCTTAGAACAAAAAAAGAAAGAATTAAAATATTTCATGACTAGGAGAATATCTCACTTGATAGAAGAACATGAGGACAAGTAGAAGAAACTTAGGACCAGAGACCGGGTTGTCGAAGCTGAAAAAGCATAGGAATACTTGAAGAACCTATCCATACAGGAAAGTAGAGCACCTACCCCAGATAGAAAATAAGTATTACCCTTTAACCCTTTGACAAAATCTCATCAACGCAAATTTACTATGCCAAGAGGAGATAAGAATCAAAATGGAAAGAGGAATACCAAGACGTAGATCACAGGGAAGAAAGATAGAAAGCTTAGTAAGAAGAGAGCAAAGCTAGAAAAGTTGCAGAAGGTTCTGGAGGAGACTTCACAGAAGGTAGGTTTGCAAAACTAAAACTTCATCGAGATATCAGAACAATGCTAAGTGGCACTTCACTATGGCAGAGAGATATGATCATTGGAAGCATTATAACCATTAGACTGACGCCCCGAATGGTTAGAACAATAGTTATGGCCAGAAAGATTGCCATAGGGTCATTAGGACCGTTCCGTAACGGACATAACTGCATTGATGAAGGCTTCTCATCTGTTGGAGATATCCATTACACTGCTTTCTACTTATTTCGTCGATTGTTGCACCAAGAATAATTTTTCAAATTGTACCCGTGCCAACGAGAGAACTCATTGTTTCTATGTTGTGTTTACTAAGACTCCGCCACCTATTTTATTATATTGAATGGTTGTTCATCGACCTGAGTATCCGATGTCGAGCGTGTATGTTGGATGAACTAAGTGTAGTTTAAAAGTCTGTAGAAGAAGTCTTAATCGATCTAATGGCCAAAAAAGTAATGTCTGCAGGGATTCAAGCTTTATCAATGAGAGGAGTGCAAGCCTCTCCATCGATTGCTCGCGAATATGGACCATCCTGAGCTGTAGCCGAGAAAAGAACCAAGCATCAAGATGATTTGGTGAATGCGAAGTTGATCCCGTCTATCCTACCCAACTACATCCATCCCCTGGCTGATGCAGTGAGTCGTGACAGTGTCCCAAGGGACTTCAATTACACCTTGGTTACTATGTACCTCTCGAAGGGGATACATGCAGTTCGAACCCATATAGAAAAGATCATGACATTAAAATTCAATGACTTCAACCTAGGGGATTGAAAGAACCACGACATGCTCGCCCCTCACAGGTACTTGACTAGGACAAAGTGGAAGAACTCGAGGATAATCCCCCAACCATGGACTATGAACCTTGCGTAGTCCACTATATTGAATGTGATGAAGATACCACATTTTGGAAGGCACCAGGAAGTTAAAGCGTGCGTTAAGCTCATGCTGTCGTGCTCCCATGGTGGCTATCTGTGGCCAGATAGAAACATCACCATTGACCCAATGATGATCCATAGGATCACTAGATTGAGCACGCAGGGACTAGACCCACAAGACTTCTACCCAGGGAAGGCTGCAGATCGTGCCCTGGCACAAAGGATTAAGGATACCTATGGTGATGTAGAAAAGGGGACACGAGGCTACAAGGTAGCCTCCATCCATAATAGTGCAATGCGCCTGGCCTGCCAGCTGACCACAGGGAAGCTAGTGAGAAAGAACAAATCTACACAGGTCACAGGGTTTGTTGTTGACCTCGCTAGAAAATGCATAGAAGGACTATAGATGAATTGGGCAAAGTACTTAGTCAATCAGTTAGAATTGGATTTCCGTGAAGCTCCGGATCAGGGCTATGAGTTCCACTTTATCTAGCTCCTGATCCTCATCACGTTTATAGCTTGGGAGTTGCCAAAAGGTAAAAAATTCCTCGACATTGATCCATTTGATCCACTCGTTGCGAAGTTCACCGTGCTCTGGTATTCAAGTGATATGGGAAAACAATGGCAGTTGAACACAATATTCCATACCTATTATTTGTAGTTAAAGAGGGCCATTGAGGTTGTTCCTCGTATGACGCCAAACACCCTACATTGGTTCAGGACCCTTATGAATTTCTGTGCAGATCGACATTTTACTTATATCACTGCACGCGCAGACGAGAGTAAAGAAGAACTTCAGTCATACTATAAGTTCACAGAAGAGGACCTAGAAAAGATAACTAAGGACTAGCCTGCAGAGCTCCTTATCCCCATTGACCCTGCAAAATTGTCCGATCCCAAACTAATCAGAAGGCCAGAGGCCACTCGCGAAGAAAATGGAACACCTGGAACCAGTAGAAGGAAGAAGATAGAAGAGGTACAAAACATGAGTAGTGCATCAGAAGAAACTACCTCAGAATCACCTGGAGGAGGAGGTAATGACGAATTAGATAAATAAGAGAAAAATGAGAAAGAATATCAGCAGAAGCAAGGAAAAGTAACACCACCTAGGGATCCCGTTGATGAGACTGATCCATCTAATAAAATAAAGGTTTCTCCCATGAAACCTATCTCGCGGAAGAAATCCAGAGCTAGTAATACCAAGTTGTAGACTGTTCTCATGCTCGATGACTTCGACTTCATCATCGTAGCTGTATCAGATGCCTCGCGGGACATTTTGCAGAACAACGAAGCCAAACAAGAAGCCATGTATGATAGAATTGAGATAGAGATGAGAGGAGTTCAACAAGCCCTTCACTCCAGCTGTGCAATGTCCACTGCACCCCCACCATCAGAAGAACTAGAGTTGGGAGACGAGCATGCCCAACTCTGTAGAATAGCCGATGCGACCGAAGATTTCCTTCGTCATGCCCAAGAAGAAAAGAAACAGGCCATAGTGGCCCTAAATCAAGAACAAGAAGAAATGATAGAGCAACGTAGGATTGCATAACAGAAGAAGGCTTCCCTCCAGTGAAAATTTGAAGAAGAGAAAGCATAAATCGAGCAAGAGAAGGAACAACTGCTCGTTGAGCAGGTTGGAGTAAAATATTGCAGTCAACAGAGCACTCCGTTCTATGACGGGCGTAGAGAAAAAGGAGGAAGACCTAGTAGAGCATCAAGTAGTGAAGCTTGTTGAAGCCATTCAACACCTTCAACAGATAATAACAAATCTAGAGCTACAGTGAGCGCCAAACACTCTACAGGACGTGAGGGATCAAAGAGAAGCAACTGCTTAGAGCACAGTTGAGAGAATCTAGACCTTCACCATGGAATGTAAACATCTTAGTGATCGCAGTGCACATAATTATGAATGACTTACTGAGGATCCTAAACTAAAGACACTAGAGTTCCAACTCTAGGAGGAAAAGAAACAAGAAACAATGATATAGGCACAATTGAAGCTCTTGTCTGCAGTTGAAAGAATGAAAATATCCCAGGAACAACGCACTATTCAACAAAAAGTCCACGCCATACAGAGAAAAGTCATGGAAGTGACTCGGAGGCTCCAGCCAGTCCAGGATGCAACTTGCCAACTGTTTGAGGAGATTGAAGGATGAGGAGAATAACTAGAGAAAGTAGTCACTATAGCTGAGCAATGCTTGGAGGGACCGGTGAATGAGGTATTTCTTCAGGAGTTTGCCGAGCAAGAGGCCTTGGTGTAGCAACAGGTCGAAGCAGCTTGAGCCAAGATTGAGGCTTTTGAGGCAGAATTAACTAGAGAAGAGTGACTAGGAATGAGTCACACGTGAGTGTTGGGGGCCTGTTGGCCCTTGACCAAGTTTTTGAGATCCTTGGTCAGGTTTGACCTATTTTTGGACTTTGACAGGTTGTCGAAGGTGGAGCGCAAGTCGAGGTAGGAGATCACAGGATCTCGACCCGTTTTTAGGGCATTTTTGGGTTTTGGGCTTATGTAATGGGTATGGGTATGTCGGTCCATGGGTTTACCCATGTTTAGGCCCCTTTTGTAATGTATAAATAGATGTCTAGGCGATGTAAGAGGAGGAAGATATAGGCATCTGTGTGATGATGTGCTAAGTGCAAGTGATAGTTGTACATGCTTTTTGCATACTGTGTGAAGCTTGCAAGGCTAAGTGCAAGTGACTGTAAGAAATTGTGTAAAGGTTTTGTGCTGTAAACTCACTCAGGGAAGGAGGATCTGGAGAGGTGCACGCAGATCTCTTGTCCTATGCAGAGTAGGACCTTATAGCTATGTGCATGTAGATGATTGACGAAAGATAATAAGGAGAAGAAGAGTTGGTGGACATAGCCCCAGACTGGGGTTCAACCACGTATATCCTATGTTATGGTTTCTTTGTGCATTGTGATTGTTTTATTATTCATATGGTTAATGCTTAGTGTAGTAATGTATGATTAGATGGACATGATATGATAGATTAGTGCTTAGTGATGTGAATGAATGTTAGATATGATCTGTTTCCTTATGCTAAGGGTTTAGATGTGGTAGATCTGAGTGAATACTACATTTCTATGTAATTAGGGTTTTGTCTGCGAAGTAAATATAGGATAGATACTAATGAATGATAATTGCTAAGTGTTCTGTTAAGGGGCTGTAATCACAGATCTGTGTCCCATCTAGGTTGCAAACATTTGAGTCTTGCAACCACCCCTGCCTCTACCTGGGTGAGATTTCATTTGCTTTGCAGGTGTTGCCGAAAGGGACGGTAGTTAGGATTTTTTGGTGCATTGTTGAAGTGTTGAACCCTGGGTCTACCCCTGTGCCAAAATCAACCTCTTCAGTGGTGAAATCAACTCCCAAGTTGACATATTTCAGGGAATTGTCAGTTCCAATATTGACTTTTCTCGTTTCTTGCACTTTTTGAACTGGAACTTCTTCAAGACTGTTGTTAGCATGATTGTATTTCATAAACAAAGATTCAAATTGTATACAATATTAGGGGACAACATATGAGCGATCGTCTTCATCATCATCACCGTTTAACAAAAAAAATTCCAGTTGTTCATCATTCTCAAATACTTGCAAGTACTCAATGTTATCGGACATGGACGATCAAAAATACATTTCTACCTGGAAATACATTTTTCTTTGGACATCGTCTGGGTTTGACAATGGGGCCACCAAGGCTAGTTAATCAGCCTTGTGATTCTTGTCTCTTGGAATAAAATAAATGTTGAAGGAACCGAAAGAGTCCATCAACTTGTTAACTCTTTTGAAATACAACTTAAGTCTTTCCTTTACTATTTTATACCTCTGGGTAACCTAATTGATGAACAACTTTTAGTCTCCAATTACAAAGAGATTTTCTATTTTCATTTCCTGTGCAAGGATAATCCCCTGAATCAAAGATTCATATTCTGCCTCATTATTTGTGCATGAAGAATCTAGTCTTACAACATGGGACGCATAGTATTACTTGGAATCAAAAGAATAATTCCAACTCTGTTCCTAGATTTTGAACATGCTCCATTGAATGACATCCTCCAGTAGCCTTCAAACAAACACTCTTGATTCCATGTGCCTTGAACTTGCTCTAGGATTTTGTTGTTCTCCATGTGTACGATATCATAGTTTCCAATCCCAACATCTATATAATCTTCCATCAATTCATTGTCCTTCTTCTTGAAAGAGAAGGGTTTTCTAGGTTCATGGGGTACTTTAATCATCACTCTCTCTTTGCCTAGTAGCATCATACAACTTCCATCATTCATTATATATCCACCCATCATGGATGTCTACTCTCTTCCTAGCACAACTTCATATGCTGGAGGAAGGTCTACCACAATAATATTGAAAACTGTAATGATATGGGGGGATGTTGTAATCCAAGCATAGAAATCCTTGATTTCTTTGTATGCTGGCACTTTTCTAGAATCAATTGCATATATTCTTTCATCGATTTCATAATACTTAGTGCAACTCATGCCCAATTCCTCCATTAACCTAAGTGGAATTATATTATTTGTCACGCCAATGTTGACTAAACAATTATGTAATGCAACATCATGATTTTCAATAGAAATATAAAAGGGAAGAATTTTAACTCTCATCTTGGAAATTGATGGGCTTTGGCTTTGTTTTGGATTGGTAACGAAAACTTCAGCTCTTTCAGATAGATCATCCAATAACTTCAAAATATTTTGTCTTTGCTAGGGAATCTTCACCACTTCCGTAAAGGAAAAATTTATCCTCAATTTACTTAGGTCCTCCACGACATTATACATAATTTGAGTGGAGCTTGATGCCAGGTGTTTCCTTTTAGTTCCATTTCCATCAGTCACTTTCTCACTTGACACTTTTTCATTTTTTTTTTTTTTTTTTTTTTTTTCNTTTTTTTTTTGTTTTTCCTTATCAGAGCCACCTTTATTTTTGGGTCTATTTACAAATCCTCTTGTTTGGGCGACATTTACTTGTGAGTTGGGATCGTTGTCACCCTCTCCAAATATATACATGGACATCTCACATCCATCCATTTGCACAGTTTTGGAGCTTTCATTAGGTGAGTAATAATTTTCTTACTCAATTAATTTCTCGTTATAGACATCATCCAGAACAACCACATTTGGAGTAGGTTTTCTGGGTACCCTTGGTCTTTGTGGGTTTTTCGTGTTCTCAAACGTCACTCTATTTTTAGGGGGAGGGTTAATCCTTTGCTATGGGATTGGAATTCTTGGATTTGACATGTAATTATCTCCCCTTCTCAGCCTGGTTATCTCGTTCTACATTTGTTTGATGGTTCTATTCATTTGTTCAATTTCAATTCTTTTCTTATTTTCCTATGCCACCACATGGTCAACCTTCACATCAGGTATGGTTCCCTTGAAAAATCCTACTCCCATCGTTTGATTCTGAGCTGCCTGAGACTTGAATTTTTCATTTTTTCTTGAACCGGAAGCTCCTTGGTTATCAATACTTATCCCTCCTAGGTTCCTTTGTACTCTTCCCAGTATAATATCAAGGTTGGCACCCATTTCGATCATAATTTCTTCCATCTCAGTAGCCTTAGTCATTTCCTCCTCCAAAGTATCCATTTGGGATGTTTTGATGACATATTTTACATTCAGGGGCACTTCATTCTTATAACAACCGAGAATGACTGGGTCATTTGGTATTTTATCTTCTGGAACTCTACTCAAGGTTTTATTGAACCTGAGATTAAAATCTCGTATCCTTTCATTCTTCCTCAACCCAATCTGGGTGAAATCAGTGAGGAGGGCGTGGTGAGCAATGATAGGGGAAAACATAGTCAGGAACATAGCTTCAAGGTCATTAAATGAGCAAATGGATCTACTGGGAAACGTTGCATACCACTCATAGGATCTTCTTGATAAGGTATATAGAAGAAACCTTACCAAGACATCATCATACTCAACATGGTGAAAATCACAAACGTCAAGAAATAAGTGTAGATGCCTCTTTACATCGATTGCTCCATCTCTAGAAAATTCCTTTAAGGTGCCCTTAGGGAGAACAGGGAGCTCATGTTGCTCACCTATAAGATTAAGGGGGGAATCTCTTACCCTCTTTCTATTTTCAAATCCTGGAATTCCTTGATTTCTTGCAACATATCTTCCACCTCCATGTCTCTCCTCATGATGCTCGTCTCGAGGCTGTTCATCTCTTGCTGCCATGTCTGGAGAGATTCTAGGAATAGGATTTTCATTTGTAAAAATAAAGAGATGCTTGCTTTTATTTATGGTAATGGGTCCCTTTTATTCATCCAGCTTAAATTCTAACCTTGTTCTTGTGCTGCTCTATCTAGTCTTTGATTTCTTCAGTCTTGTCATTCTTCTCTCTTCTGTCTTTTGAGGATTTCTCTTTCTTCTTCTTGGACCAAGGTTTGTCACAAAATTTCTGAATCTTCATGGGTTTGGGCCTATGAAAATACTACGTTGTATAACTGATGTAAAATGCTTCGTTAATTATTCAATCCAATTTCCAAATGGGGCTGATTACCTTGGGGTAAAGTCATACATTCTTTCAAAAACGCTGGGCCAGGTTCCGAATTTTCAGTTCATGTCCCCAGTATGGTCACAAAAAATGTTGGCAAATGAATCCATTAGGATCGAAATGACAACCTCATGAGGATGTAAATACCCCTACGTTTTTATATAGGTTGTACTCCTCTTTTAGATTTTCTTGAGATTTTTTTAAATATTCAAAATGTAGGACTTGACAGAAGTTCGTCGCAATAATTCAAAGAAATAGAAAAAAAAGGGAAAATGGTTTTGTTTTCTTTTAAAGTAAAGTTCATGAGAAAGGACCAGGAACCGAACACATTCACACATTTAAATAAAATAAGTAAAATTTCCTCACATCCGTCATAGTTTAAGATAGAGATTTTTGATCACATAAAAATAAAAAGAATATGATCTGCATGCACAAGAGAACTTTAACATAGTGGATACATGGGAATATCAAATAAATATAATGATAGATCAACCACAAATAATTTATATTCTGAAAACAGGGTTACAAAGCACAATAGATATTTTTCCCGCAGTAGTTCTCTTTAAATTTCCAAAATTATATAGTTTATTACATATTCTTGAAATTGTAAATGCGTTTTTCTTAAAGACTGAGATTTAGGCTCCTACAGACCATAAAGAAAATAAATACAAGAAATAAGATTTTAGAAAGAATACGGTGGGCGGTGGAAAGATCAACAAGACCTGGTAAGAAGAAAAAATGAGTTATTAGTCTTCGGTTAAACCTTTCTAGTGAAAGAGGTGGAATAACTGGATGAAAGAGTTGATAAATAAAGAAGAATGTGATCGACGTAAACTTACTATGATGGTTGCTCGTGTGTTCTTTTGCTCGTTGATGTCCTTTTATCATTTTCATTAACGGTTACAGGAACCGTCTCAACTGCTTCTTGTCCTTCATTTGTTAGTTTATCGATAGCCTTCTTAAACCATTCTTCGATGTAGATTTTCATAGGTTCTAGGTTGATTTCATGCCATATTTTAATATTGAACAACTCACCCTCCAAGTCACGAAGATCAATGGAAATTCCATGTAATATTTCTTCAATATCCTGATTTTTTATGGAGTAATCTACTTGCCAGTTATCTATGGCGTTCTCATCATATTCAATTATACCATATAATTTTTCAAATGAAAATCCTTTAAAAACCGAGACAAATTAGTTGAAAATTTCATAAAAATGTAGGGAAGCTTTGTGCCTCCATAACGCTTGGTACCAAAAGGTCACAAGGTCAAATTCACAATTCACCTTTTTGCATATAGATAATTTAAGAAACTGACAGCAATGTGCTATTTCGAAAACCAAATAAGAAGACATAAAGAATTTCTTATCCTTTTTATATTGAGACAATTGGGAAGAGAGTTCAATGGAAATCAAATTCCCCCAATTGAAAATGGCCTGCACGTTGACGGTAAAATATAAGATGTAAATAATCATACGGGAAATGCTAGTAGTATTTTCTTGGCTTGTAACTTTGGTAAATAACCAGGAAATTTCCCGAAATGGGTTTTTGAACAAGCTGACCTGCAATATGGTAATATCCTCAGGGATGGCAGCGGGATTCTCCAAGAATTCTGGTAAGAGATCCAGGCCATTGTCATGTTTCTTCAAAAAGTCTCTGCAATCTTCACTTTTGAAGGTGAGTGTTGGCTCTGGGAGTCTCAACATCTTGTAGAATACTTGAGGTGAGAGAATGATGGGAGAATGGTCTCGGAGTGGAATTATCTGCTGGATTGGTATGTATTTCTTGGCACACTAGGAAACCAATTCCTTGTAGTCAAAAACTTCAGGAACACAACCTACACGTGCAATTATAGATGTCCAAATTAATTCATTCTAAGAAGAAGGGGATGAATAATAAGAGTATGCTCTAGACCACTGAAAATTCTGATCCTCTCATCCAAAAATTTTCAAGATATCTCCACAGAACTGATGTCGAGCTGTTGCTTCCATAAGTTTACGAGAATGTTCTTTTGATCTAGATAATCTTAGAAACAAGCACTTGAGAGATAATATATAATCTTTCGCAAATCATGCTTTAATGTGGTTTAATGAGGAAGTTCCTTGAGCCCTTCTTCTATTAATGACAATTTTTACGGGACCTACATAATGAGTTATTAGAATTAAACCATACTAAATGTGCATTGGGAAAAGAATGAAGGTGGTGAGGATGGATAGGAGAGAAATAGTATTTGAGATTTTTGTGAACCCACCAACCCGCGAATGTGGAAGGTTGAAAATTGGATAAGTGTTGTGAGCATGGATGATTTTAGGGGCTAAATTTCACTCATGGGCTAATTTTCCATGGTTTTTCCAAAAATGAGATTCTCTATTTTAAAAATCATTCGCCCAAATTCTATAGGATAAAATTATTTTACCTTAAAAATCGCCAAAATTTTATAAAAACTACTTAAAATCCTTATAGATTTGAATATTTAAAAAAACGTATCGCCAAACATTTATAGTTGGCATATGAAGGATTAGTAAGATTCACCAAGGTTTCTACATTTTAAAACAAATTTTCATCCTTAAAATCATCCCTGGTTGTAAGGCTGTCGGACGGACTCAACATAGGAGAAACGAGATACTTGGAAGCTCGGGAAGTCCGGGGGTCAAAATGTAGATTGCAGATCTTTTGGATGAAAAATGTATATCACATAAAATGGGATATGAGAGTTTGACCCCGCCAAGCCAGGAACCCACGATTGCAGAAATGATTAAGTATGGGATAATGTGGTAGTCAGACAGACTTGATATGTGAGGATGTGGATTGGAGATGAGGATTGGCGAGTCTGCCAAACCAAGAACCCATCGTTCTGTAAAAATGACTAAGTATAAAACTAGAAAGGGAGAATAGAAGGGGAAAATGAAAAGGGGAAATTGGGTAAGTATAGAAGAGGGAAACGAAAGGGATAAAAGAAGTAGGGGAAATAGAAAATGGGAGGGAAAATTTTGAAGCAGGAATTGATCTCAACAAGACTGTTAGGATTATGCAAAGGGGTGTATAGTCCTTGGTTTTTAATGGTTATCTTGGAAATGGAGTAGGAAATGTAGGATCTGATATACTTATCGAGATCCTATCGAAGCTTTGGACAACATAAATACTTTTGTAATATTGCCTCTTTCTTCTCCATGCTAAAGTGTTTTGCCACTGGGCTATAATGGAATTCTAAAATCAGATTTTCATGCTCACTTGAAGTAACACAGAGATGAAAAAAATGGAATAATAGTCCATCCTAAATATGAAAGTCGGAAACAACCATGCCTGTTCTCAAATTTTGGTAGGTCGTAGCGTAGACAGGATCACTGTCATAAAGTTGGGACCACCTAGAGGTCTCATGCCTAGAAGAGTCGAGAACCATGGTTAGTGATACAACTGGAGGTCTAATAAGGAAGTCAATGATGCAATTGGTGCTCCCTTTCTTATATTTAATGTTGATGTGAAACTATTGTAAGTATGTGGACCACTTTTGATGGCAGTCATGCTATAATTTTCCTTTTTTTTGCATGAATTGTAGAGGCTTGTGATTCCTATGGATGACTGTCTCCTTCTATAGAATTTAATTATTTCATTGGCAACATAATTTTGCAATGGAATACATCTCTATAGGTGGGATAATTATAGACAACATCTGAGAGTGTCTCACTATGATAGGCCATTGGATGCCCATGTTGAGTGAGAATGAAACCAACATCGTATTCTGAAGAATCTATATCAATCTCAAAAAGTTTTTGCAGATTGGGTAAGGAGAGTGTTAAGGTTGAGCATAAATGATATTTCACATCGTCAAATGCTTTATGTTGTGACCTGGACCACACAAATTTGTCTTTTCAACCACCCTTGGTCACTTGGTTGAGGGGCCATGCAATATGATATAAACCCAACACAAATATGTGATAGAAGTTGGAAAAGCATAGGAAGCTCTGAAGCTCATTTAGTGTTGTCGGGGATGGCTAGTCACAAATGACTTGAATCTTGGTAGGATCCACATATACACCATGCTTATCTACAATCTATCTAAGGTATTGGACCTTGTTCATGTTGAAGAATAACTTATCTAATTTAGCATATAAATTATTTTTTCGTAGAGTGTGGAGGACCTACTGAATGTGATGCAAGTGTTCTAACCAACTCTTGCTGAAGATGAGGATGTCATCCAAATACACAACCACAAAGGAATTGGTGAAATTACACAAGCTGTCATCCATCAACCTCATGAAATTTGTGGGGGCATTTTTCAAGGAAAAGGGAATGACCAACCACTCAAAAATACCTTATTTAGAATTGAAAGAAGTCTTCCATACATCATTCGATTCTATTGGGACCTAATGGTAGTCAGACTTCAGATCAATATTACTAAAGTAATTGGCTCCATTGAGTTGGTTGATAAGGTCGTCAATTCGAGGAATTGGGTACCGAGTCTTGTTTGTGATTTTTTTTAGAGATATGTAATCAATACAGAGTCGCCACGTCCCATATTTCTTCTACATGAGCATGACTGGGATTTTTCATTGTGAGGATCTTGGTCGAATATTCCATTTTTTTAAAAACTCTTGAATCTGGTGCTTGATTTCCTCATTTTCTAGGAGAGAGTGTCAATATACTAGCCCAGTAGGTAAAGGTGCGTAATGGATTATATCAATTGAATGCTTGACTTGACAGTGTAGAGGCACTCTAGTAGGTGAGGTGAAGATGTCTCAATATTCTTCCATGACTTTGTCCACTTGCTTCCACTGTGTAGAGAAGCCTTGGGAGGAGGCCATGGATGTGTTTGTGACCTTCCATTCAGTTTGAGAGAGAATCATGGAGAGGAAAAATTTCCTAGTCTAGGAGAGGACCTTCCTGCACTTGTTAGCTGAGACTAAAGATTTTGTGTTAGGTGAAGCTACCTATGGTATCTTGTAAATTTCCTACCTAAAGTAACAATGACACACTGAGGTCTAGACTAATATACAACATGATGTTTCCACATATATGTCTAGCCTAAAGAACATCACAAACATCAAGTGGGACAACATCACAAAATACCTCATCCTTGAAGGGATTGATGCCATATTGTAGGTGACACTATTGGCCGATGCAAATATATCGTCCTTGGATGAGAACCTGATGTTATATGGATGTGGATGCAGTGTTGTCGACAACTCCAACTGCTTGACAATATTTACTGATATTAGGTTCTTTTGGCGTCTGCTATCAACAATGAAATGCAAAACAACACCCTTCACCCACAGTTGTGAGTGAAAAAAGGTGCTCACCTTCCTTCGAATGTTTTGGCTTGCTTGGTTGGACCTTGGTGGTAACGACTATGGAACTAGGTTCTGCATCAATGATATGATTCCCATTTTCTGGATATGAATCAATGTCAGAGCCTAGATATGAATATGAGGCTTTTATATCATCCACCAATGACTCCTTCGAGCAATATTCAGTAGTGTTTTGCTAGGGTAGTTTATGGAATTCACACCACTTCCCAATGTATTTCTTCGTCTTCCCATTACCCTTTTTTTCTTGCGGCTTAGAATTGTTATCCTGAGGTTTTCTATTCTTGATTTTTCCTTTTTTTTTGGTGGGATAAGAATTCCTTTTCCCTGCTTCCGCTGTGATGCATTTCCATATCCAAATCCATTCTTATTCCTCTACTTAAAGTTTTTCTCTATTTTGACAACATATTGATAAGCGACTCCCAGTGATGATATTTATACAAACTCCATTTTTGTTTGGATGTACCTATGTAGACCCCCATTTTGTTTTAGAACTAGAATTTTCTTGGAGTCTTTGATACCGATATTGGTGCGCAAGGTATGGAAGGTATTTTTGAACTCTGACACTATTTGTTCCCTCTCTTGATGTAGTGTGGTCTATCTCGTGTACTGGTCATCATAGTTTCCAACATGGTAATATTGTTCCTTAACGACATCCATAAAAGATTCCTAAGTGGGTTTGGACCCAAACATTTCATACTCCTCTATGGAATTTTTCTCATAGTAAGTCACCCATCAATTTTTGACATGGGGGATAACCTTAAGTAGCGCAAAGGTGATATCTTCCCTATCGAAGAAATTGTGGATATAGAAATAACCTTCTAGCATATTTAACCACTTTTCCAAAGAATTCACATCTATATGACCTTCAAATATGGGAATATAAAAATTAAATTGTACCTTGAAGGGGGAGACACCTACAAAGTGGTCGCTTGATGAAGATGCGTCTACTATTGTCAACAGTCGTCGAAGGATTTGGGAAAAATTATCCATCATATTTTCCCTTTGTCACATGAGGGATTCCTCGAGCAATAAATTAATAGGATTTCATGCTCCATCGTCTCTCTTTTATTACACCATGGGAGGCCATTGGGGTCAACAATGATGATATTTCAGAGGCTCAAGTAGTTCAAGTCCCAACTCCTTATACCCTGACCTCTTTGGGGACATGCACAAAGAAACAGATAAAGAACATATTTCTCTAATACCACTAATCTAGATTTATGAGGAAACAAAATGAATCAAAAAAATATGATAGAAACAAAGAGATATAGTAATACTCAATTTCTATTAATGAATGAATTATGTAGGAACTATAAAAAATGCAGAGTGAAATGAACTCGCTAGAATGGTGGAATCTTATCTCTGAGAAGAGATGTGATGGATACACACAATTGAAAGAAGTGATTACAATGAGGCCAAAATTCCTTTTAGCATAAAACATCAATGAGAAAACCCTAAACATCCAAAACCCTAACCCTAGAAGATGAAACACCAAAAGGTCTGTGGGCCCTGATGTGGTTAGTTGATATGTCAACTTCCTGAGGGAGTAAATTTTGCATACGATCTTAGTTTAGGGCATCAGAAAGGTCTAGCTAAGAATTAAACATTCCAAACGACCCACTTCATGCCTTTAGATTTCTATTGGGTGTTGTCGTGCCAAAAAAACATCGTTTAGGGCCTCAAAACAACCTCAGAATTTTAGGACCCAAACAAATGATAGAAAATTGCCAAGATGTAAACTGTGGTTTGAGCCAATGGAATAGGTGGGTGGCCACCGATGTACACCTAGATCATTCTCTTATTACAACTTTGAAAGTTTAATATCATAATTCTATTGAGATGTTGTATTCAGGTGAATAGACCTTTCAAGAAAATCATCTGATGGGATTTCTCTTTATATGAATGAGCATGCAAATACACAATGATGATTATGGGGAGCCTAATGGGATGATTTAATCTAGGCCATATTTCATTAACTACTGGCTAATCATATTATTGGAAAGTCAATCATAGATATTTTTGGGACTAATATTAGCTACATAGTTGTTTATCAATTTTGGAAATTATTTTCATAATTGAAAGTCATAAGAACCTGATTTTTCTTAATTTATTCTAGATCCAATAAATCAACATAGCTAGGGAGAGAAACAAGCATGGTGATTACACTAGGTTTTATTCCTTGGACTTGATTTTAGTGAATAATTGAAAGGATTCATGGGTGTGGCCATTATTATTTCATAATCATGGAGATTTTTACCTTGGTTTAGAGCCGATGAATCAACACACATAGGCAAAACACTAAATAGATACTCTCTTAAGAAGACTTTCAATTATGTTTTACAACTATCTAGAATCTAAAGTAAAGGAGCCCCACTCAAAAAGGGGCATCAAATCACATTTTGAACTAGGGAACTCCACAAGTTGAGAGTATTATGCACAAACACCTTGACAAGACCTAGAAAGAAGAAAACTTTCTATTGATTGGAATGCCTATTTTCCTAAGTATTTTTTGCCTAAAATAGGTTCCTTTTCTGGTGCAAATTCCTACTATTTATGATTTTTTTTCACTACCAAAAATAGGACTTACTATACACATTAATGTTTTTTTTATTGGAACCCTAGTTAAAGTAACTCACAACACATTGCACGCTTGTCATTTTGCAGGTTACAGGGAGGAAATGAATTTGGTGAAGTAATTCTCTTCTTCTTGGTTGTAGATCACATTGATGATTAGGATACCATGTTATCATCAATTGAGATATCTCTCTTTTAATGGATGTGTGCATATCTTTCCATGGTCTATTTTGAAATTTAGAGAAGGGTTTTATGATAGGCATGTAGTCATTGACGTTACCATTGATTTTCATTAACCTTAATAAGTAAAGAATCAACCTTATCCTCATGTATATGATAGAAAGGAGGAAAATATAGACAATACAGTTAATCTTCAAAGAATAATTGAATTTTAAAGATGAAAGTGCAAGTATATAATCATATAAATAATAAACTATAATTCAATGGGATATGTTAAGGCTTCCATCTAAAGTGTAGAAGTGAAGGCCTATATGATCACAAGTGTGAAATAAATTCAAATGAGTGAACAATATTATCTAAATCAATAAATGTTATATTTCATGAAATTTGAGTCAACATGCGCATCAAGTAACATCAAATCACCTACTAAGGAAAAGTGATAGATAAAAACTACATGATACTTATTTTCTTCCTAAAACCCATAAATACAAATAGTTAAAAACAAATAATTCATCATTTCCCAAGTTAAATGATGAAAATAACTATCAACTTATTCATGCTTTTTTTTTGTTAAACTATCCACACCATTTGTATTATCTTATAAAGAGACTTTACAATGACTATGATGTTGGTCTACCACTAGGGAAACTGGACCAACAACAATAAAGAAATTTGTCTAGTTTAACAGTCTTTAGAAACCATTGTATCTTGAAACTACAATCTAGAAAATTCCAAAAATTATGACCATCAGAGTAAAATATAATATAATTTTGTCTATCATACTGATAATTAAAAGGAGGTGGGGCTACATCTCCCAGTCCTCTAATGGTGGAAAAAAGTAAAGCTATCTTGAAAATATGGAGAAAATTAAACTAAAGGAGGATGGTCATCTGCCATGGGAACCTAGGGCTGAGGGTAGTCCATCTTGGAGAAGTCCAGACTACCTACCTTCTTGAACAACAAATTGAGCTTGTGATCCACGAGATTTACCTGGAGTTGCATGTCATCTAACTAGAGGATAATTTCCTGATTGGCATCATGCCTTTCCACCAAACATTTCCCCATTAGCATTTTCAGATGCCAATAGAGGTCAATAGTTTAGAAATATCTATGTGGAGCTAGAATCTAGAACCCATGGTCGAATGTTATTTGTGACCTCCTCATCAAATATGAAATTCCCAAGAACCATGAAATCAACTTTTGTGAGATCAATTTTGGCTTGGATTTCAAGTGGAGTGTATGATTGAAAGTTGGATGCCAAACCTTCCACCTCATAGATGAATATGAATCCATTATTATATGATGACCATCCCTCGAGTGATGATGGAAACCTCATCAATCCATGAGAGAAAATAGGAAGGGAGGGAGAAGGAGGAGGTGGAACAAAGGAATGGCGAAGGGCCATGAAAAGGCTATGAGCGGGGAAATGAAAAAAGGAAAGAGAGTGGAGGGAGAAAGTAACCAGAGTTGTGGCTAGGTATGGGGCCGATATAGCACATCAATGTGCATGGGGAAAAGAAAAATATAGCAAGTTCCCACGAACTGAGCTGAATTTTCCATTACTAGAAATAAGTTCATCGAGAGCATGAGAATATTGGGGAGGACGAGTGAGATAATAATCCTGTAGAGAAAGGACATCGTCGATCAGGGGAATGAAGTGGAATGAGAGTGCATGAGGAGATATAATGAGGGGGAGGGCCAAATGTTCAACATGTGAGCGTAGAGGGGACAGGTGGATTCTCGCCTTGGGGAGCGCCCCCCTCATTGGATACCATCCCTGGCACTCGATCCATGAGGCTAAGTTAGCTTGCACGAGAGTAAGGAAGTCAACATGGAAAGAAGAGTGGGGGGAGGCTCCATTTTGAATTTAGATGATGTTGCTCCTTGAGGACCCCCTCGTTGGCTAATTTGTCTGCAAAATTATTTGCAAAGCACTTAACATGGGAGGGAAATATGACTTCAATATTGGGGATGAGATATTGAATTCACGCCAGACTTATTTCCAGACACTAGCTTAGGGATATTTCATTGAGGGGGGAGCCTTACTGGAGTTTTTTTAGCATACGAAAGATGATTTGGGAGTTCCCTTCCACTACCATTTTATGAAAACCTTCTCATATTTCAATAGTGAGGAATTTTTCTAGAGCCAGAAGTTTCGCCACATTGTTATTTCCTATACATATATAATTGGCATATATCTAGAGAAGTTGAACATTATCATTGACAAAATAACCCCCTAAGCCCATAGGGATACAATTTGTTTTGGAATCTCTATCAAAGTTGATTTTGAGGAAGCCAGGGGGAGGAGGAGCCCAAAATATATGGAAAGTGACACCCATGGTTACTCTTTGACTATAGGAGGTGGAAGAGGAGAGGTGCAGATCCATGTCCTTTAAGATATGGTGTTATTGAGTGGTACATTTCCAATCCTGGTCCGACCATTGGGTAGTTAAAGTGGTCTCTCTAATGTTTCTTTTGATTTTCCTCCACAAGAGATATGTTCCCATGTGCTTGTTTTTGAAGTTTATATGATTTTGTTCCTTCTATAATTCCCAAAGAAAAAAACTAGGGGAGAGTTTCCAGGATTGATTTAGGATTTGGTTGGAAAAAATAAAATTTCTCTAGTGCTCAATCATTGGAGAGAGACTATTTCTATTGTGATAAAATATGTATAAGAGAAGAGATCCTTGATCCCACAATATTGAAGGAAAGGAATACAAATTTAAGATATTCTCCATGGTTTCCCCGTCGTGAGAGCATAGTGCACAGAGGATAGGGATGAAGAAGCCTTGACGAATATGATTGTCTTAGGTGAGAATTTTTTTGTGCGCCAATGACCAGAGGAAGACATAAACTTTTGGCCACAAGTTTTGCATCCATATTTTTACCTATATATTCGATGAGGGTTGGTCCTGATGCCCTTCTACTAAGTGATATGATCTAGGAAGGTTAAATCAACGTACATGTCTGTAACCATATTGAAGTTTGTCCAGTTCATCTTATAATCTGATTTTTTTGTTTGAGAGATTCTGCCAGAAGTTGTCCCAATTTAGATTAAGTGGGAGTGGATTCCATTGATCCTTGGGGAGCTAGGTGTGCCATTAATATCCAGAGAGAGGAGGAAGCCAATACTAGTGAAGCCAACATTTGTTTCTTATGGTAATAGTATCTCGTAAGGAGTGAAGTTCATGAAATGATTGGAGAAGAGGTTTTTGTTGCCAAGCATCGTACCAAAATAGAGAGTGGATGACATCCCATACCTCCTAGAAGCGATGTTAATGGATGAGATCTTTGTTGTTCTAGGAAACATTCCAAATTAGGGACATTGGGATGTGGCCTTCTATCCATACGAGATTGTGGGTTTCAATGTGGGTGAAATATTTCACGTGCCAACTACAACTCTAGAGGTTGTCATTAGTATTGAGCCAGTGCCACCATGTTTTGGCACTAAGAACCAAACTGAGAATTTTCGAGTCTTGAAGTCCAAGATCCCTTTTGAGTTTGGGTAGGAATAGATTATCCCAGGAAACCATAGCCCATTTTTATGTCTTTATGTGCCCCTCCCCACAATAAAGTTCTCTGAAGGTTATGAACTACTTTAAAAATGGATTTTGGGGCCACAAGAGATGAAAATAGGTAGAGTGGCACCACTTGTAGGATATATTTGAGTAATACCAGGTGCCCCAGATGTTGAGAAATTAGAAAGACCAGTTGGAAAGATTTCAATTCATTCTACAGAGAAGATATTTCAAGGAATAATTGCATAGTCCATTGTAAATTAAAGGGGCACTGAGGTATTTGAATGGAAGGGAGCTCCTTTGAAAGCCAAGAATACTGGAAATGTGGGCATGTATTGTAGGAGAAATGTTAAAGAAAAATAAATGATATTTTGAGTGATTGATGGAAGTACCTTAGGAATCCATGAATTCATAGAGGACATATTGTATAAATATGGATTCTCGAACAATGGGTTGGGACATGATCATGGTATCATCAACAAATTGTTGGTGGGAGGTAGGAATCCATGTAGCTTGAGGCCTCTTATATTGTTGTCCACTACAATTTCTTTGAGTATTTTCCAAGACCTTATGCCATTAATATGAAGAGGAAATGTGAAAGTGGGTCTCCCCACCGAATTCCTCAACAAGGAGAGAAGGTGGCCTAGGGGGAACCATTAACCAGGATAGAGAAAAAGGAAGAGGAAGTGAGGGTCAAGCTCTGTTTGATCCATAGAGGGGAGAATCCAAAATCTTGGAGGACGTGGTGGATGTATTTCCAGCTGAGATTATCAAAGGCCTTTAACATTTCTAGTTTTATGAGCATGATTGGGGATCTAGTAGTTTTGAGAGAGTGGATAATTTCATGTGCAAGGATGACCCCATACAAGATTTTCCTACCTTCCACATAACCATTTTTTTCTTGAGAGATCAGATATAGGAGGAGGGGATTTAGGTGAATGTCTATGACCTTCATGATAATATTGTAGACCACATTGCAAAGGGAAAAGGGATGGAATTTACTCAGGTCCTCCACTTTGTCCTCCTTGGGAATCAGGGTGAGGAAGGTGGCGTTCAAGGCTAGGAGAAGGTTGGAAAATTAGCGAGACCCATCAACCAAGGCCATACATCATTTTTTATAATGGACCATCAGGATTGAAAGAAATCAATGGTAAATCCATATGGGCCCAACGATTTTCCTTTAGGCACTTCGAAGATCACTTGTTCCACTTTCTCAAGGGAAATGGGGCACATTAGGGCCTCATTTTTCTCGAGTGAGACTAGTTGGGGAATGCAGCGAGTGGTTTTTTCTATTGAAAGTATTATTTCCTCTATAGGCTTAGAGATGAGAGATTTATAGAAATTTACAAGTTACTACTCCATATCTGCATGTCTGTAAGTATGTTACCCTGGTTGTATTTTAGTGAAGTGATGGGATTATTATGACGCCTATGTACCATGGATCTGTGAAAGAATTTTGAATTATTATCTTCTTATTTGACCCATATGATTATTTATTTTTGCTTCCAAAGAAAATCCTCTTATCTATCCTGGATGTTGAGCTAGGATTCGAGTTGCACTTCCTCTTTTATCAATTGCTTTGTTCTTCCTTCTAGGATCATTTCTTGTTGAAGATGCTCCATTTGATTCTCTAGTTCTTGTTTAGATTTGAAAATATTTCCAAATCACTCCTTGTTCCATATTTTAAGACGTTTCTTGACGTGATTGAGATTTTGTTGGAATATATACATTGGAGAGATAGAGTTAGGATCAGATTCCTCCCACTAGAGTTTAATGTTTTCCTATAAATTGGGATGCTCAAGACAAAATATTTTGAATCAGAACAGTCGATTAAAGGCGATTCCTTTGAGATCAAGTTATAACTTGGTAGGCCAATGATTTTAGCTTCCACTGGGAAGGATGAATGATGATTAATGAAGGATAGATAGAATTAGATATTCAAAGACCAAGAAGCAGTCCATCCTGGAGGCTACCTGATGATTTCCCCCTCATCGATTGTTCCAGGTGTGCAATTCATTCAATGTTTCTATATCAACTACATTTAGAAGTGGAATTGTTTCATTTAATTTTTGAGAGTCACGGTTGAGTCTTTTGATGCCCCCCATCTTTTCAACAAGGGAGGTAATTCTGTTGAAGTCCTCACCGATGAGATAATGATTGATGCCTATGATTGGCTTGAGGTTATGGATGGATTTAAGGAATTAGATTTTTTCCAATATGTAATTGGGGCCATAGATGTCAGTGAGAAATTTGGGTTTTGAGGAGCCCACTAGTTGGAAGCAAACTGAAAGAGAGTATTTAGTTGAGAAAAAAATGGACAAGGAGACTTCTTTTAGGTTCCATAGGAGTAAAATACCTCCTACTACACCCTATGAGTCAACTGAGATGGATTTGGATCCTTATCAAATGTGGGGGGATAAAGTTGAAAATAGATTACTAATACATTTCATTTCTTGTAGCATGACTAAGGTTGGTGTTTCTTTAAGAATTTTTTACTTGAGAAGCTTATTTTTGGTTTTACCATTGAGGCTTGAGATATTCTAGGAGACAATATTCATGAAAATGAGGGCGGGGGGGGTATGTTTTTGGTAATCAAGGAAATACGACCTGATTTAACCAGAAGTTCATCCAATTCTTGGAGAAGCTACTTGTTGCTTTTGCAACCTCTTTTTTTTTTCTCCCTAGAGGGTTTGGAGTTATCATGAGAAGAATGAGTTTTGATTCCTAATGAGGAAAAAAACAAGTGTTTACCTTTGGAAATTAGTTCTCTATAGATCTAGTTGTGGAAAATGAAATCTTTCAAAATTTTGACTTGTTTCTCTAGTATAGAATTTGGGTCTTGTCACTCACAAGATGCTGCAATAGATTGGCAATCTAATTCGCCGAGATCCATCTCATCGCCATCTTCTGAATCGATCTATTCAGAAAAGTCCTCTTACATTTCCTCTTCTCCATTGACCAGGTCTAAGGAGTTTATATCCATGGTTTTGTGGTGCTTGGCACTATCATTCAATTCGTATTCATTCTTGGGGTCCAAATTTGGTTGAGTCTCCTGATGAGGATTTTTATCCTGTCCTTCTTCACTGTGGGAGAGGATTTTAAAGGAATGAATTGTTTTGATGTCTCTTTTGGATCGAGGGGGATCAATTTTTATTTATGATTTTCTTCTTTATGATACCTACTCAAATCCCTCAACATCCCTTGATGGGGATTTTTGTACAGATTGTGGACGAACATTCAAGGGGTAGTCTTGAAACAGATGGCCATGTTTATGGTATCTTCAACAATGAAAGAGTGTGTGATCAAAATCAAGAGTTTGCACCCATTCATTGTCTTGATAACTGAGGCTGATTGATTTTGGGAGGGCCTTAGAGATATTGATGTATACACATATGAGTGCATAAGAGGTATACTGAAATAGCTTGGTGACTTCCAAAATTTTCACAAAATACCCTAGGGTATTTCCAATGCCTTCCAAACTTTCCGCATCCCAAAATTCACGTGGGAGAGATTAAAGGCAGATCCAAACAAGAGTGGTGGTGAAATTATCCTTTTCAGGGATGATGTTTCATCCAGGGTCAGAAGTGAAGCCCTGCTAAGTTGAAATTTAATGGTCCATTTTCGAAGACTTGATCTCTATCCTCCAGATGGGAAAATATGGATGTAAAAAAATCTTTGGAGCCCACCTTGAGGTCAATATGACCTTTGGGTTTCCAAGTTGTTTTGATCCACCATGTGAGAGATTTCTCAGTGTGCTATATGCCCAAGAATTTTCCTATTAAGTTGTGGTCTTGCATGAAATGTATGTAGCTTCCAATTTTGGTAGAAGTAATATGATATTTTATATTTTCCTTAGCCTTTGGTAAGAAACTTGGTGTGGTTCCAGAGATACCATGGATATGGTCTCTCTTTTCACAACTTGTTGGTTGAGCATTTATTTAGTTATTATTACCCTTATTGGTTCTTGAGGTATTAGATCCACGTCGGTTGTTTTCATGCTACTTTAGGGAGGCGTTGCTTGGGTCACTGCGATGGATTGCTAGAATCGTGTTGTAGGAGAGAGCCACACTCTCTCCCCTAGACATAGCCATGAGTGTTTGTGGGAAACTCTAACCTTTTTCTAGACAAGAAATCCCAAACCCTCAAGTTTCATAGCACCAGAGGAATTCCTTCTCTTTGCTCCATAATCTAAGATTCTTAAAATACCCTCATTTTTCTTTTCAAAAAGGTTAGACATGACAAATTCTTACTTTGAATTAGGGACAAAGGTTCATCTATCTTGTAGTGACCATCAAATCTTTCATGATTAATTTTTGAAAATTTCAAAGAGTAATAAAAATAAAATACCTATCAATATTGAACACTTAGGTTATCCATTGCTTTTCCTAAAATGATAGGAAACCCATATTAGTATTTCAACAACAGAGCATATGGTATCAACAAAATGAAAGCTCAAAAAAAAGTTTCAACATTTTTAACTTTGACTCTAATACTTGAGTTGGTTGTCTTTGACCAGAGCTGAGTACCGAAATGTAGAAATCCCTCATCTATGCATTATTCACAAGGCCACAAAGAAAAATGCTACCATTATGAAACATGTATTTGTCATTATTACACTATGACATGATATAATAGTTTTCAAATCCTTTCACAATATCACATGTAATACCAATTGAAACATTTAGAAAATGGTTAGTTTTCTAAGTGCTTTAATTGATCGTACAATCTCAACACATGCATTTTCCATTATTACACAATGAAATGAAATAATATTGTTCGTATCCTTTCACAATATCACATCTAAGATCAATCGAGTCACTTAGAAAATGGTTGAGTTTCCAAGTGCTTCAATTGATCATACATGTGAGATTGTGAAGGATTTGAAAAATATTTTTTCATCCCATAATGTATTAATGAAAAATAGATGTGTCATAATCGTGGCATGGTTCTTCATGGATGTGTGGTGTCATGATGATCCAAAATGGATCCAGGAAGGCCTAAAAATCAAAGTTCTCAGAATCAGACAAAACCAACGCCATTGCATCTGACTCATCGCACTAATTCCGACCATATAATGTTTTTCGCAAATGGATGTCATATGAGAAAGATATCGTGTTCTAACTGATTTCCAAAACATGTAAAAAGTCAAACTGGTCAAAGTCAATAGGTCGTATTGCTGAAATCATCGGTACAATAGGTGACGTCAGCATGACGTCAACACAGACACGTGGCATCACCAAGAGGTGACACATGTCACTCAATTTTGTCATTTTCGAGCTGAGTTGGACCAGTATGGAATTGACACATGGCACTATACAAATGACACGTGGTAGTTCATATGTGATGTGGCCCAATGACAAGATGACATGTGGCAGTACGAACAACATGTGGTTGTACATAAGATGACATGGCATGGTGACTGGGATGTACAAAAGCTGACGTGGTAGGGTGACAACGTTGTACAGATGTTGATGTGGCAACTGACTAGACATGTGACTAGGTTGTACGGCGGTGACATGGAAAATGACTATGCATGCCAACTGGGTGCTGACTGGATCATACGGTGTTAGAATGTGCTCATTTTACCATTGACAATATCACTATTGTCACCCAACCATAGGCCGAAGCCACCCTCTGAGCACTTTGACCTTGATAGAGAGAAGAATACTGGTAGTAATCCAATAGCCAAGCAAGGCTAATCCACCAAGCAAGAAGTAACCAAAGCTGATTAGAGAGTCCAACCCAAAATATAGAAGCAATAGGCTTCAGAACTGGCGACAACACCTCCAAAAATTACACACAAGACTTCCAGACTGCAGTATGCACAAGTGCCCTGTCTACAATTCTGAGAAGTGTTTGAAATGAAAGACTGACACCCTGTATTTATAGTAATCCTGGCAGACTTCCTAGGCTGACTTCTTATTATGGGTACTAATTAATTCATATTAATTATCTCTCTCAGCCGCCATCTTTTCTAGGGTTATGCTCACTTCTTTTCTTTCTTCTAGAACATTCTAATCTTTTCAAAGGTCACAATGGAGGTTCATACCTCCTGAAGCTACCATAATATCAACATTCCCTCCTAACTAGGGAGGTATAACCGATAATGGTCTTGAGCACAAACAAATCATTCAACTTGTAGCATCACGAGCACTGTCATTATTATCCAACTGGATAATTTCCATGACAATAGGTACAATATCAATTGATAGAACACAACTGTGTTTATCCACGGTAGTACACAACTACTCAAACCGTGACACATAGTCACAAACAGTGGAACATATCCACCACAGTAACATATCTCTATTGTCTGGAGACATGCAGTCTCCATAAAATCATCTGATATCAACCTCCACAAAAAATATTGTTATGATATAAATTGAATCATTTGGGCCATTCTTTCACTCACATCTGTGAGATCTAAAAAAGCATCTTCCCTCAGAGTAGAACATTAATGATGGGCTATCTAGACTATTCTTCTCAAGCAAGGAAGAATAATTATCCTGATTTATGAGCTTGGACCATTCCCCACCCTGGGCCATTCCTCTGGCACTAAACAAAGTGCAACCTAGAGAGAATGAGTTTGCCCTAAGGAATGCATGTCCCTGATTGTTGAACCTGGACCATTCCCCACCCTGGGCCATTCCTTCGACACTAAAAAAAGTCCAACCTGGAGAGAATGAATCTGCCCTAATAAATGACTGTCTGGACCATTTCCTAAGGAAATGACTATCCTGAACCAACCTCCAAAACGAACCATTCCCCATGTTAACCACAATGGGAAATCATTGTCCAGCGAGGTAGGCCAGTCTTCTTGAGTAACCCTCAAGAAGAGAGACTTCCCTAGACCATTCCCCATGTTAACCACAATGGGAAATCACTGTCTGTGGTACATCAACAATCCATCAAACCATTTTCATTACAAAAATGATCATTCGATCTGGACCATTTTCCGAACTGGAAAATGCCTGTCCATCAGAAATCTCAAACCACTTTCCGAATATGGAAAGGAACTACCCAAGATGGACCATTTTTCAAAATTGAAAATGACTATCCTTAATTCAATAAAATGCCAGTGCTCCCTCCCAACCTAGAGAGTCATTTATTCCCTTTCGACTAAGGGAGTTATTTCCACGATCCCCAATTTGTCTCGAAAATATGAAGACTTTATTCTGGAGAGAGGATTTTTCAGGATATCTGTTGTCTGCTCATCTGAGGGGATATACTGGAGCTTTACTTCTTCTTCCTGCAATTTATATCGAATAAAGTAGTATTTTATCTCAATATGTTTCGACCGTTCATGAAACACTGGGTGTTTTAATAGCCTTATACAACTCTGATTGTCACAGTGTATTATGGTTGAATCTGGAACCCGATCAAATAAATCAGAGATTAGCTTTCTCAGCCATATTGCCTCTGTGCATGCCTCACATGCTGTGATATATTATGCTTCTGATGTACTGAGTGCGACAAACTTCTGTTTCTTGCTGCCCCAAGATATCATAGTGGAGCCCAAGCTGAAACACATCCCTGAAGTACTCTTTTTGTCTTCTGCCCTTCCTTCCCAATCTGAATCTATGAATCCATGAAGTTGTATATCACTGGATGCGGTATATCTTAGACCATAGTTTATTGTCCCACGAATATATCTTAGGACATGCTTTGTAGTTATCCAATGCTCATGTCTAAGTTCCACTTGGAATTGGCTTAGTGTGTTCACGAAAAAGTAAATATCTGGTCGAGTATTTACCAAATACATCAATGACCCAATCAATTGTCAATATAGTGATGGATTTACTGGATCAGAATCTGAATCTCTTACTTTTCTTATTTCTGTAGTCATAGGAGTGTCCATGGATTTGCAATCCATCATTCCAAACTTTTGGAGAATATTTATTGCATACTTTCCTTATCCAAGGAATACTTCACCACCCTTCTGCCATACTTATAGTCCCAAGTAATAATGCATGAGACCAAGATCTTTCATATCAAACTCAGAAGCTAGTTCCTTTTTGCACTTGATGATGAGAGACTCTTCACCTGTTAGGAATAGATCGCCAACATATAGTAGTAGAATCACAGGTGCATTGTTCACGACTTTATAGTAAAGGTTTGGATCTGAATGACTTTTGGAGAAACCAATTCTCATTAGAGATCTGTCTATTCTGGCATACCAAGCTCTTGGAGCTTGCTTGATTCCATATAAGGATTTCTTTAGTCTGCAAACATGAGTGTCTTTGGAATGTACTTCAAATCCTTGAGGTTGTTGAATATATACTTCTTCTTCGATTGCTCCATTCAGGAAAGCTATTTTTACATCCATCTGATGTAAACTCCATCCTATGGAAGCGACAAGAGATATGATAGCTCTAATGGAAGTATATCTAGCAACCAGAGAAAATGTTTTGTCATAGTCTTCTCCCTCATTCTGGGAGAACCCTCTAGTTAGGAACCTTGCTTTATATTTATCCAGGCTTCCATCTGCTGCATGTTTGATCTTATATACCCATTTTTAAGTTACCATTGATTTTTCTTTAGGTCTAGGTACAATTTCCCATACATCATTTTTCATGATGGATTGGTGTTCTTCTGTCATAGTTTCTTTCTATTGTTTCTTTTGAACTGCTTCTTCAAACATGGTAGGTTCTTCATCTAGAAGCTTTGTCATACATGTTTCATAGCTTGAGAATATTATAGGCTTCTTACTTTTTTTGAATGTCCCATCTGGGGCCTTGAGTCTTTCTGCTTCTTGTAAGGTAGCTTCAAATCAAGCTAGTCATTTCTTGGTCTTAGGTATGGTGTTAGCACCCTATAAATCTACCTGGCTGTCAAAAAAGACGACAGGGATAACTATTTCAACTATCTTTAGAGCTGAGGCACTAGCCTGCTCAACTCAGAGAGGGCTCTCTCGTGTCACTTGATACATCTATGGAAATCGATGGCTAGATTTGGTTTGTTTTGGGATTTTAATAAAGTTGTTGAAGAGATGAAGATGACCTTTGGGCTATGGGGTCAATAATGTAGGATGTATTTACAAATCATGAAAACAATCAAGAGGAAAAGGATAAATGAGGAAGTGACTTCTGAGTTTATGCTTGAAAATTTTAGATGGTATCAGAAGAAAAGAAACACACAACTATTATTAGGGCATTATAGTAATGAATTCTGAAATGGTTTAGAAGAGATGAACACAGTCTAAATCGTCAAGATGAGAGCATCGAATAATGAATTATGGAATTTTAGTTTCTCAATTTAGACAGAAGAAAGAAAAATGAAAATACAGAATAACAGGAATCACATACTATGAGAGAAAACGAGACTCATAACACCACCAATTAGAATCTTTTCATAAAAAGTCCCAAAATCTGCCTCTACACCCATGTATTCATTCCAGCACCAGAGATTTATAAAGTTTTCCTACACAAAGGGAAGACTCCTCTTTTCTCTCTCATTCTATACTCGTGAGGCCAAGCATATATAGAGGAATTTCATATGGAATTTAAAACGTTCCAACTTCTTCATAATTCTAAAAATAGATACGAGTTACAAAAAGGAAGAACAATTGCATTATTTAAAGGGACCATTAGTAATTGGTCTATCATATCAAGACTCCCTTATCTTAAGCCGACATCTGTCCAAAACTATCTGAAATACACCAAAAGTCTACCTAAGGATTCACCTCGGCTTGGCGATTTCCTCCTCCAGGGTACTCCACCAATTGGAATTTTCCCCGACGCTCTCTATCATCTCGGTTTTGGCCTTTGATTTTCTCCTTTTGCTCCTCCTCTTCTTTGTGGCTGGGTGGCAGGTGTTTTATGTGTGTTCATTTATGACAAGATCCCTTATAACATGGTTTAATATTACTCCTGACTCTGTCTCAGTTTCAGGTTCGTTATGAAATTTAGTCGCTTGCATCTGCAAGAACCATCTTTCATTCTTACTTATTGACCTGCCTGGTACCTTAGTTGAGAACCCAATTTCGCTAGACGCCGTTTGATGGATATTATCCATGTTTTTGAGACTTCGCAGAGACCTTGATTTGGCCACGCTTTGTGTTTACAAAATTTAGGAGCACAGGCCGAGCTTGTTTTTCTTACGCATAAGATGACAATTTCCCAAAATAGGATAAAATGATTCATATCTGAGATTTTGATGTTCTGTGTACTTTTCTCACGAATTACTATCACAGTACCTTGGTGTGCCACGCTTCATCCATCCACTTCGAATGATGAGCCTCAAGTTAGTTATGCGGCGACGTCCTTTTGGTATGTCATCTGGGAAAGTACTTAGACCGATGATGTGAGGTGATCTGACCAACTGCCATTATCCCCGCGAGCTATTGACATGACATTTTGAAACATGTGACATCAGGGCCATAGGAAAAGTGGTTTCAGGCAATCCTTCGTCTCCCCTGATGCATGTGTAAGAGCGGCACACATTCCCTGTTGAAACCAGAGTAGTTTTTCCCAGTCTGCCTTCACGATGTTAAGTTTTGTGCTATTTTTTTGTCTGATGTAGGCTTCGACCATAGATCTGAGATTCTTCAAGATTGACAGCCCACCGAGCCACTCCCTTCCCACTTCCTCTACATGCATTCATACGCTATGGAATATAGCCGAGTGCCCTGAACTATCACACCTCTACTATGGTATAACATCTCTCTAAACTTCAGAAGTTCTTAGATCCCGATAAAAATTGTTAGGGTGATAACACATAGGATGATCAGGTTGTTCCTTTTCGTCATTCTGGTTTTTTGTTCAATAGGCTCTTCATGCTCTTCTTCTTCTATAGTTTCTTCTATGGATTTCTTGAAAGCTATCTTTTCATTGAAGGTCACATCTTTTTTTACTTCAATCTTATGTTGTTCTGGAATATAGATTCTATAAGCCTTGGATTATTCGCTATATCCCACGAATATGCCCCTCTTTCCCGAGGGTTCTAATTTATTCCTTTTGTCCTTGGGAATGTGAGAGTAAACAGAACATCCAAAGATTCTTAGGTTTTCCACATTAGGTTTCTTACCTGAGAATGTTTCTTATGGAGTCATGTCCTTTAGTATGCGGTGAGGACTTCTGTTCTGGACATATATTGTTGTCATGGCTACTTCTCCCCATAAGAACATGGATAAACCTTGATCATTTAGTAGTGCCTTCACAGTTTCTTCAATAGATCCATTCTTTCTTTCTACTACACCATTTTGTTGAGTATTACGAGGAACAATCAACTCCCTCCTAATACCTGTTGATTTACAAAATGCAACAAATTCCTTTGATGTGTAGTCTCCTCCATTATCTATTTTTAAGGTCTTGAATTTCTTATTCGTGAGGTTCTCTATCTCTGCTTTGAATTCTTGAAACTTATTGAATACTTCGTCCTTTGTCTTTAGAAGATATAACCAAGTATTTCTTGAATAATCATCTATGAAAATTACATAGTAAAGAGAACCTCCTAGAAATTTGACTGGCATCAGACCACAAACATCTGAGTGTATTAGATCTAGAATCTCCTTAGATCTATTGTTGCTGCTTGGAAATGGTTTCTTGACATTCTTTCCAAGAGCACATCCTTTGTAAATTCCTTCATGTGTAGACTGCAATTTTGGTATTCCTTCAACCATCTTTTTGAGAAAAGGTAATGCTTGATAGTTAATATGAGCATACCTTCTGTGCCAAATTTCATTGGGATTCACTTCATCATGTAAAAGAGCTTCTTCATTTTTTTCTAGTAGTCTATATAGATTTCCTTCGCGGGTTCCAATAACCCTAGCATCGTCTATGATGGAGTCTTTATGCCAAGATAACACTTTTCCATCTACGAAAGCTATTCTATTTCCTTTGTCTTCTAGGCAAGATATGGATACAAGATTCTTTTCTAAACCAGGTACATATAAGACATTGCTCAAATGAACATTATTACCTATTTTCAACTTGACGGAGGCTTGTCCAAATCCTTCGACTGGGTAAGTGATTTTGTCTCCAAGCTCTACCTTGTACGATGTCTTCTTCTCATTTAGACTTGAGAGTCTGGCTTCATCTCCCATCATGTGCCTAGAAGATCCACTATAAATTATCCACATGTCGTCTTCAATGGTTCCTGTGAGTGTTGAGTAGTGTAGGTATCTAGTCTTTTCACTCATGTCTTCGATTGACTCGTGACTGGTCATGCCTTGATCCAAAAATTCAACTTTGACTTTTCTGCCTTCTGAAAGTGCCAAGAGATGCACTAGACTAAGGTGCACTTAAATACCTTCTTCTTGAAAGAGATGTTCCATCACAAGGTGCCGGATCGGGGTTTTAGGGTTTCTGCAACTTCTCCTACTAGTAACCCTAGCGACAATGTCTTGGAAGCTGCTCCTACTAGTAACCCTAGTGGTAGTCCTTTAGTGAGCTTAATATTCTAATGGATATGATTCCTTCTAGTGGTTAGACAGAGTGAAGGAGGTGTGGGCCCATAACTTGTTAGAATGTGCTCGTTTTACCATTGACAATATCATTATTGTCACCCAACCATAGGCTGAATCCACCCTTCAAGCACCTTGACCTTGACAGAGAGAAGAATCCTGGTAGCAATCCAATATCCAAGAAAGGCTAATGCACCAAGCAAGAAGTAACCAAATCTAATAAAAGAGTCCAACCCAAAAGATAGAAGCAATAGGCTTCAGAACTGGTGGCAACACCTTCTCCAGAACTTGCGCACAAGACTGCCAGACTGTAGTGCCCACAAGTGCCCTGTTTGCAATTCTGAAAAGTGTGTCAAATGAAAGACTAGTGCCCTGTATTTATAGTAATCCTTGTAGACTTCCTGGGCCAAATTCTCATTACGGGTACTAATTAATTCATATTAATTATCTCTCTCAGCCGACATCTTTTATAGGGTTATGTTCACTTCTTTTCTTTCTTCCAGAACATTCTAATCTTGTCAAAGGTCACAATGGAGGTTCATACCTCCCAAAGCTACCATAATATCAACATATGGTCCAATCACAGGGTGACACATGGCCCAATCAGAGGGCACCACATGGCACCCAGGATTTTTCCAATGTTGGCTAAGGGAAAAATTTTGGTGGCACTCTGTGAATTTTGAACCCATGACCTCCAGTGGTTCCAATGGACTACACCAAACCATCTAACCAACCGGGCTTTATGGTACTTTCTAAGCCATGTGGCTAAACCTCTATTTGAATTGCAAATTCGGGGTTGTTGTGGGCTAATCCCTGGTGGGAGGGGGCCAACACGAGGGCCCTTGGCACCCCACGCGATCGGGGGCTATGAACTAGGGGATACAACTGTTATGTGGAGGCATGTGGAGGGTTAGCACCAGGGCACATGGTGCCATACAATCGAGATTTGGGGGCTTGAACGAAGGGTTAGGGGCCAACGCCTAGTGATTGGCCATATGGAAGTGCGCATATGACCAGGAGCCCAGGAGAAGGGGGTTGCACCTATATTTTTGCCAAAAAATGGTTTTTGACCATATAATATGATTTTTTGTTGATTTTCAGCCTGTTTTTAATGGATTTTATCCATTATTGGAGGATCTGGAGCTCGATTTGAGGCCATATCTTTGGAGGAAGTTGGGAGGTTGATATCAACTCCACATATATATAAACCAGGGGTTCTTAGCAGCATCAGGGAGGTTCAAAATAAGATAAATGCTAAGGAATATGAAAGCCAAAGCCATTTTTATGAAGGGAATCGATTGAGGAAGCAAACTTTGTGGGCCAATTCCAGGAGCTATGCTCAACCTTTTTCAGTGTCGTTAGTTATGTTGGATTCTTGAGGTCAAGCAAAACAAAACTGGACAGTTTATAATCCTTTTAAAACTTTTCTAATGTACTTTTGAAGCATTGAAGAGAAATAAGAGAGCCTCACCCACTGAGACAAAGGCCCGGAGACGTAGAAAATATTGATGAACTCCATTAACAACTTTGTTGTTATGGTTTGCTTCTCTTTGTGCTTGTATTCATATCTACATTTCCTTATGATGGCTGCTATAATATCTCATTAATTTCTTCTTCTTTCATCAATTCCTAATTGGTAAATGAACTCATGCTTAAGACTTAGCCAAGTCTTTAAAGATCATTTTAGATCAATTGGTATCAAAGCACGTTAATGGTTGGTTTTTTATTTTGCATGATGACTAGGGAAAAGCTGAGTATGGTGAAGGCAAGCTTGTAGAGGGGTATCCTGAGATTGGATCGATAAAGAGGACTTCTCAAAGGAGATGACATCAGAAGAAGGAATGTCTCAGAATGATATAGATTTGCAAAAGACTTTATTCACCATGTCTAAGATGGTAAAGGTATTATATGAGGATTACTTGGACCATAAGAGGAATTTCCAAGGGGAATCTTCTAAACAAGACAAAAGTTAATAAGGAGTGGATCCTCCTAAACCTCCTTCTTCTCCATCAACTTGTTCTTCTTCAAGTACAATTTCCAAATCCACCGCAAGAAAACATTCCCACAAACATAAACATGATATGCCTTTACTTAAGCTTGATGTGAAATTTGAATTTCCCATGTATGATGGTGAAGTCAATGTTGAGAGGATTGATAACTGGGTTAGTATGATGGAAGTTTATTTCAGTGTGCAATAAATCAAGGATGAGGCAACTCAAATCAAGTTGGCATCGCTTCCTCTTGCAGGCACAACACTCATCTGGTGGCAGAGTAAGTTGCAAAATGGCACCCAAAAAGTTGGTAATGTATTTCCATCATGGAAAGATTTTGTTTTTTCAATTAGAAAGAAATTTTATTCTTTGGGTTATAAAGAGAAGGCTTTAATTGAATGGAAAAGTCTTAAACTAAGAAAGGGACAAACAATGGAATAATACATAGATGAATTCCATAAGACGACATTATTGTTGGATATTCCATTACATACCCAAGAAACTCTTATGAAGTATATAGGAGGTTTACCTGCACATATTCAAAACACTGTATTTAATCTTGATGAGGTTTATGTTCCAGAAACACACATTGAAGCAGGGAAAACATGAGTTGGTGTATCAGGGGAATCATCTTCAAGGAAAGAGGACAAAAGAAAGGGGAATGGAAAGAAAGAAAATTCAGCGACAAGAAAGGAAGAGAAGCTCTCTTGCAAGCATTGCAAAAGAGAAGGGAACGGTGATGACCATCGCTGGCAATTGCATCCAGAGAAGAGACTAAAGTAGTTCAAAGAGAGGAAAGGGAGGAAAACAATTGCAACAACAACACAACCAACAGACTTGGGATATGATTCAAGTGATAAGACTAAGATCACAACAATTGGTTTGACAGGTAAAATTGGTGATGGATATGATTCTAGAAGTAAATTGTTTCACATAAGGGTGATAATGAAACATGCTAAGATCGACACTTTGATAGATAGTGGATCTCAATCTAACTTTATTTCAGAGGAAGTGGTTAAACAATTGGGATTGACAACTAAGCTACATCATAAACCTTACTCACTTAAATGGATAAGAAACAATCATAAATTGCACATAACAAAGCAATGCACTTTAAAGTTTGCAATTTCATCAAAGTTTGTGGATGAGGTAATGTGTGATGTGGTTCCACTCAATGAATTTGGAATGGTCGTAGGAAACCCTTACTTGTATGATTGCAAAAAAATATTCTACAGGGAACATAATCAATATCACTTAACTAAAGAAGGAAATGGATATGTTGTACATGCTCATCACTTAAAAGAAAATTGATCTATTCAAACAATGGACCAATTAAGGAAGGAAGCTTATGCAACCAACACACCTATAATTGTGCCAAGTAAAGCAATTGATCTTAAGCATGAACATGAGATGGTTGTAGAATGGAAGTTCAATCATGCTTTGCTTCAAGATAATATAATGTCATGCAAGCACTTCAAACATATTAGCTCATTTGCAGTCATATTTCTGATGTTATCACTGCTAATGTTTTCAACATGGATGGTAGTGGCTTTAGTAAGATGTGAAAGAGTACAAGTGGCTAACAATATGCTATTAGTTGTCATGGTTGTTTTACAATTGATTATGATAAGACAGGTGCACAGGACAAAGTTTAAAGACAAAGGAAAAGTGGAATGGCCTATCCCGCACTTGATGACTGGTTAATACCCTTTTGGAGGACCAAAAGGTCTTAGTGGGGAGGCATGATCCAAAATGGATCCAGAAAGGCCTAAAAATCAAAGTTATCGGAATCAGACGAAACTAACACCATTGTGTTTGGCTCATCGTGTTGATTCTGGCCATATAATTGTTTTTGCAAATGGATGATGTATGTGAAAGATATCACATTCTAACCGATTTCCCAAGCATGCAAAAAGTCAAACTAGTCAAAGTCAAAAGGCCGTAATGCTGACCTCAATAGTATGACAGGTGATGTCAACATTACATCATGATGACACCAGTAAGGACATGTGGCATCACCAGGAGGTGACATGTGTCACTCAGTTTTGGAATTTTTGTGCTAAATTGGACCAGTACAGAATTGACACATGGCACTGTATGAATGACACGTGGCGGCCCATACGTGATGTGGCCCAATGATAGGATGACACATGGAAGTATCGATGACAGGTGGCTATATGAAAGATGACATGGTAGAGTGATTGGGTTGTATGAAAGCTGATGTGGCAGGGTGACTGGGTTGTACGGATGTTGACGTGGCAACTTACTAGACAGGTGACTGAGATGTACAACAATGATGTGGCAGCTAACTATGCATGTTGACTGGGTGTTGACTAGATCGTATGGTCCAATCATAGGGTGACACATGTCCCAATCAAAGGGCACCATGTGGCATCCCATATGTTAGCTAAAGAAAAATATTTGTTGGCATTCCATGAGTTTCGAACCCATGACCTTTGGTGGCACCAACATACTACACCAAACCCGCTAACTAACCGAGATTTATGATACTCATTAAGACATGTGGCTAAACCTCTATTTGAATTGCAAATTGGCGATTGTTGTGGGATAAGCCCCGGTCGAAGGGGGCCAATGTGAGGGTACTTGGCACTCCACATGATCGGGGGCTACGAACCAGGGGATACAACCGTTATGTGGAGGCGCGTGGAGGGTTTGATCTGGATTTTATGAACAGAATGAAATGAATATAGATTATTAAGATATGCTTAACAAAAAATAATAGAGATACAATAAAATTGGTTTTCTATTCAATAAGGAAATAAGATGAAATTGTAAAATACAACGGAAAACAAGATTGCTAGAATGGTGGCGGCTTATCTCTCAGAAGAAGATGGTTACAATGAGGCTATGAAGACCTTTTACAATAAACAGGAATGTCAAAAACCCTAGACATCCAAAAACCTAACCCTAGGAGATGAAGTGCCAAAAGTCATGTGGGCCCCGTTTGGGTAAGTTATTACATCAACTTCCCAGGGTCGTAACTTTTGCATAAGATCTATGTTTTAGGTGCACAATAGCCTATTGGAAAGGTCTAACAGAGAAGAACAATTTTTGATTGGCCCAGGTAAGTGCCTCTAGCAGTCACCTGGGCCCAAAATCCCCAAAAAACATCATTTAGGGCCTCAAAATGGCCCAAAAAGTTTGGAACCCGAAAAACTGCCAAGGTGGAAAACTGTTTTTCTAGCCAGTGGAATAGGTGAGTGGCCACCGATATCCACCTAGATCAGGGTTGGCATGAGGGAACGTGGTTCCATACGATCGGGATTTGGGGGCTTGAACAAAGGGTTAGGGGCATGCACCCGGCGCTTGGCCATATGGCAGCGCACATATGATCAGGATCCTGGGAGAAGGGGGTTGCACCTGCATTTTTTCCTAAAATTGGTTTTTGACCATATAATATGATTTTTTGTTGATTTTCAGCCTATTTTTAATGGATTTTAGCCATTATTGGAGGATCTGGAGCTCGATTTGAGGCCAGATATTGGGAGGAAGTTGGGAGGTTGATACCAACTCCACATATGTATAAACTAGGGGTTCTTATCAGCATTAGGGAGGTTTAGAATAGGAGAAATGTTGAGGAATTTGAAATCCAAAGCCATTTTTATGCAGGGAAGCCATTGAGGAAGCAAACTTTGCGGGTCAATTCTGGGAGCTATGGTCAACCTTTTTCAGTGTCGTCAGTTGTGTTGGATTCTTGAAGTCGAGAAGAACATAGAAATACCATTTTGTCATACTTTTGATACTTTTATGATGTACTTTTGAATCATTTAAGAGAAATAATAAAGTCTCACCCACTGAGACAAAGGCCTAGAGACGTAGACAATCTTGCCAAACTCCATTAACAACATTGTTGTTATGGTTTTCTTCTCTTTGTGCTTGTATTATGATTTGAATTTCCTTACGATGGCTGCTATACTATCACATTAATTTATTCTTCTTTCATCAATTCCTAATTGGTAAATGAACTCATACTTAAAACTTAGCCAAGTCTTTAAAGATCATTTTTGGATCACATGAGCTAGAGACTAGGGGTTGTGGGTCCATAAGTATCAATTTTGATTAGACATAATCATATCCTTTTTCACTTCTACAAATCACACTTTATTGTAATATATTGGTCAAGGTAATGAAGTGTATCATCATCAACATTGTGCCTTATGGATGGGGGATCAAACTAACAACAAGTAACATTCAATAAGTGGTTATTCCACAACATTAAATAGTCAATGCTTCCACTTCAATATTAAATATGGATTTTGCACTAATATGTTACTTGGGGCAGTTGAGGATTGATATGCAAGATGGAGGGTCTCATCATGGATACTTGGGACTCATCTTGAAACCCTAAAAATAATACAATTTTATGATAAACATGGAAACCATAAGATTCTTCAAAAAATGTTATAAAATAGACTACTTAATAAGAAAAACCTTTCTCACTCAAGGAGTAATAAAACTTAGTCCTAGATAAGTTTCTAAATAAAGAAATTATTTTAGTGCTCCTCACATCCACATTTTCCTTAATTTTTCTTAATCATCCAATGGTTAGTTTACAACATATAAATATTCACAGAGTGACTCATACATAGTTTCCAAAAGTAGCGTTACTAAAATTGTGACAAGAATAGCTTCAACATTGTTTTTTTTTTTAATATCAAGTTTAAAGTAGTATGAGAAAGTAAGCATGTGAAATCATTGATAACAATTTATTTCAAAATTTTGTTATCAAGAAGATCAAATACAAAATAAGGCTTGATGATAGTTGGCATCCCTAGTGTTTTACCAAGCAATACAAACTCAATGAAATATTCCCCCTTATGATTATCCCTTTACACTTTCTTATATTTCTTCTTGTTTTGTAGTTGTATCATGCAAACTAAGTCCTTAATGTAATTTTTAAATATTTACAATAAAAAAATGCATACATATTCTTTATAAAATTAGAATGAAAAACACACATGTTACGCATAAATTTACCCTGAAAACCCTTAATTGAGAAAACCAAAAAACCTTATAGCCACATCTCTATTTCTCCTATTATTAACTTCACCATTTACAATGCAATATATAGGATTTTTAGCTTCCAAAACCATAAAAAATTAACCCAGATTAGATTAGAACCTTGATTCTTTAACCAGAATCAGGTTACAATGGGTCAAAAAACCATTGGCTGAAAAATAGACCTAAAACAACCCATTTTTTTAGGGCTTCGATCCCCCTTGCAACCCCCTTAGTGAAACATACAATTTGTGTAGATAACTATGAAAATAATATAACACATTCCCCAAATTCTCCCACTTGTTGTTTTATTTTCATATAGGGGGATCAGGTTTTACAATATCAACAATTTAAGGTAGCAATGCCCATTGATTCTCTACACCAAGAGAACTTCTTGGTATTAATAGACTTCATTAGTGATTCTGCACCATTATTAAAAATGTTAACCTTCATGAGAAACACCTTCTTTTCTTAAACCATGTCTCTCACAAAGTGGTATTGAACATCAACATGCTTCATTTTAGAATGATGATCAGGGTTATTTGCTAGAAATATTGCACTATGATCATCACAATATAACCTTACAACATGTTGTACAAACACAATACATGAAAATGATCTTTGTAACCATATAGCTTCCTTACTTGCATGAGTGGCTGCCATGTATTCAACTTCTGTAGTTGAGATTGCAACTACAGAATGTCTCTTGCTCACCCAACTGATTGCTCCTCCAATTAGGTTAAACACATAACCACTTGTAGATATTTTACAATCTAGATATACAGCTCATTCCATGTCAACAAATCCATGTACATGTAAAAATATGTTTGTTCCATGTCTTCCTTGGTAGCAAATTCCATAATATGTAGTGCCATGCAAATACCTAAAGACCCTATTTACAGCTATCCAATGCTCCTTCCCTAGTTTTGACACATACCTACTCAAAATTCCCATTGCATGGACAATGTTTGGTCTGGTATAGAACATTACATACATCAAACTACCATCAACACTAGCATAGGGAACATGAGACATGTCCTTTTCCTCTTCATGTGTCTTGGGACATTGATGTGTAGATAACTTACACCTACAAGAATATGAACCTTGACCATTTTACATTCCTACATAATAAACCTCTGCAATAGTGTCTCAACATATTTCCTTTGATTCAACTATATTTTATTGCTTGATTTCTCTCTTTTAATTTCCATGCCCAATTTGTTTTTTCCAACACCAAGATATTTCATATCAAATTTAGAACACAAATGAGTTTTGACATCCTTGATGATTTCCTTTTTTTTTCCAATCAACAACATATCATCAACATACAAGACCACATAAATAAAACGATCACCAACTATATTGGAATGCACATAGTGATCAACTTTCCTTATTGAGAAACCACATCCCAATACATAAGTATCAAACTTTTGATACCACATCCTTGGAGATTGTTTTAACCCATACATGGAATTTTTAAGCTTGCAAACCAACTCTTTCTTTCCATTCACTGCAAAACCTTATAGTTGTTTCATGTAGATTTCTTCTTCAACATCCCCATGTAGGAATTTTTTCTTCACATCCATATAATCTACTTCAATATCAAAAGAATAAACAACACACAAAATAAATCTAATAGAAGTTACTTTAGTAAGAGGATCATCATCAACAACAGATAAATAAAAACTAGAAAAACATAAGGTGGAGTATACCTTTCTGATTTCCTTCTTTCCCGAATCGATCTCCTTAATATTGGAGTATCAGGTTTTTCTTTTTCTGATTCATGTTACTCTGTTGAGTCAGGTTTTGCATCCTTAAACTAAAACTCTATTATCTCTTTTTATTTACCTTCGGTATGACTTCTTGTTTGGGAACATCTTTAACCTCTCCAAAAACAACATCCTCACTATAAATATCCTTCTTAGTTATTAGGTCCCAATATTTATAACCTTTTATTCCATATTTATAGCCAATAAAGATACATTTTTCATCTTCATTATCCAACTTACTCCTATTTTCCTTTGGAACATGTACATAAGCAACACAAACAAAAAATATGATATGTTTAAGAGAGGTTTTTTCACCAGTCCATGCCTCATGTGGATTTTTTTCAACCAACAATGAGGAGGGTGATTGATTTACCAGCTAACATGCAATATCCACTACTTTTCCTAGAATTTATGTCCTAAATTGGTACTACTGAACATTCTCCTTACTTTTTTCATCAACACCTTATTCGTCCTTTTTGCAACAATGTTGAGGTGTGTATGAAGTAGTATTTTTCCTTTCTATTCTAAAATTCTTACATAATTCCTTGAATTCAGTCATGCAGAACTATCCACCATTAATTTTCCTCAATGCCTTTATTTTCTTCTCTGTCTAATTCTCCACAAAATCGTTAAACACTTTAAATACACCAAAGACCTCATATTTTTTTCAGAGGAAATAAATCATGTGTTCCTTGAGAAATCATCTATGAATGAAATATAGTACATAAGTTAACCTAATGATGAAACATACATAGGTCCAAACACATAATTGTGTACCAACTCTAATATTCCCTTTGCTATTGTATCACTAGATGAGAATTTGGTTCGAGAAAATAGGGTATTGCCACACATGATGAACACCTTAAGAAACTGCTCACATGGCCAGATCAAAGATCATAACACTACTTTTTTTTCATGATGTTGGAGTGCACCGAATAGAGATAAGAATGTAATAATTTTTTATCAATATGATACACATATAAATATATGGTCATGAACTTTGCATTCATCTTCCAAGAGGTCTCTTGGATTCCCGATGATAACTCATATTCACTTGAATATTCATATTCCATCACAAGTGAATGATGCAATATCCCTTAATGGATTAGGTTTCCAACATACCCCCCCTTAATATGAAGGGGTTTATGTGAGTCCAAGAATAGATATAAAATATGGAAGTGGACAGTTGCCAATGGATAAATGTGCTCTTTGAATCTGGTGGTTTTAGGATGACCACAAACCAAAAGGATAGCAAAATTTGATGTCTTATACTAAATGATGGTGGCAGTTTAAGGAAGACAAAAAATCCCATATCTTGGCTCTAAGTATCAATGGTTCCCATTAAATTTCCTAATTTATCTAGAATATGATGTCATCTGCTAATTGGAAGTGTTCTTAAATAGAGGTTTTCAGATGACCATAAACTATTTTCTAGTAGAAGATGTAAGTTTTCTACTAAATGGAGGTTTAAGATAACCACAAATTATTGTCTAATGGAAGCTAATGTCTTCTACTAAATGGAGGCTTAAGTAAAATCAAAAACCAAATCATGCTGATGGTTTTGATGTTGGCTCACTTGTTCTTACTCAATTGATAGGACTTCAAAACTTGAATCCTAACTATCAATCACTAATATTATCCCCCCCATGTCAGGTACAAGGTGATAAGATGAAAATATTTCAACTGCAATATGTGTCAATACTTGAGAATGAATTCTTTGGTATGATCAATATATCTTCTCACTGTTGATGACCATTGCCAAGAAGTGATCCACCCATAGTGGTTCTTTAATATTGTAGTTTTCTTGTGTTTGGAACATCTATCTAAAGGATGATTATACTTTCTACAATGATCACAAGGATGAATATCAAAACATCGATATTCCATGTGGCCAACTCGATGACAATGTTGGAATTTAAGAATATGCTCTTGAATTGGAGCAAGTGAATATGAAATTTCTTGATGAAATCCAACACTTTGGAACTAGATTGGTTTGATATAATCTAGAATATGAAAGTAAACTTCCTTTTCATATTTGATACTTGTTTTGTGCTTGTTGTCTTCTATTTATTCCCAAGTTATGATGATTGGATTAGATAGAGAAAGTTGAACTTCTTCATGCAAAATTTCATCTTCATATGCAATTGTATATGAAGTTGGCTCAACAAGTTGCTCCTAAACTAGTTATTGATCTGGATCATAATCATAATCATTCTATAGAGGGTTTTTCTGAACAAAAACTAGTTTAGAATGTTGAATATTCTTTCATTGAAGTTCATCATGAAGAAGTTGAGTTTGAGTTTAAAGCAATTCTACTTTGGTCTGTGAACCTTGCAAACAAGTTAGAACATATTGAAGAGTTTCATTGTCAATTGTGACCATATTGTAAAAAACAGAGAGTATAAGAGTGTTGAGTAACTCTAATAGTTCATCAATGTCATCCATTTAGACACCAACTTAGACCTCAAGGGTTTCTTGCAACTCCACCCTTTAACAATCATAATTTACAATGCAAACTCAACAAATGGAGGGTGTCAATTTCTACCAAAAATACACTCATTTACAATGTAATTCAACCTAAATTAAAAAAATACATGTAAACTTACAAAAAGACTATTTGCAAGTAACCATTGTTCGTGATTCTAGATTTGAATGTGTAATTTCTCATTCTCCAAGGAACTTCCAACTTCTTTGTCTTCTTTCCAAAATCTTTCTCTCGATCTCTATGAAAGAGTTAAATAAAGAGAAATTACTATCAACTCTTGGGTGTTCTTCCAAATGTTGGTGTTGTTGTTGGAATTTCACACCGAGTTTCCTTGTTCTAAACCTATTCCTTAAGCTCAAACAATTTTTTATTCTTTACCATGCCAAGGAATAAGACAAGTATCCTAAGACCCAAAAATCACCAAATAAAATAAGTGGAAAGAGACCAAAAAAGACCCTTAGATTGGATTTCAAACTTAGATTGTCAGATTCGTCTTCAATTTCTCACCATTGGTCTAGCAACGTGCACTTATCTCTTCCCTTCAATGAAATCTCCAACAAATTTCATTCAAAAATATCGAAGCACTTTATTAATGCACATATCGGTGTATGCAAACATCAATTTGGATTATGGTTTACAACTGATATCAAGTCCAATATTAGTGACTAAGATAACACTTAATATTGTAATGCAAGGAGGTGGAGATGGAAATTGAGCGATGGGTTTATTGGATGTCGAATATATAAGTTTCATCTCCACTATAACTAAGGATGGAAGTATTACATGTGAACCCATCCACCATACTATCATGTTGACAAGTAAATACAATCGAGTAGAATATATTCACTGGTCAAGAAATTCCAACCATGTAAATTTTCGATAATGAATTCCCAATATCGAATATTATGTTCGAAATCAAATGTCAAGTCGAGAGTTGAAAACTATTTTCATCCTTTCCTTGCTTGCAACACAGTTATTTGGTTATGGTGTGACGATTTTCACTTTGGTGAATAAATGTGGGAAGACTGTGTGATAAGCCAAGTATTCTTCCCACTATCACAAACCAAGATGAGTGTTTCATTGTTGGCTTTACGACTTCGTTCATGTGCTACACTAGTGCATGGAGAGGGAGTGCACTCAATGAACGATGCATTATTTTGTGAGGTTGTAGTCAATGGCCAATACCACTGACCTAATATTGACTTACATGCGTCCTTTAGCTTTGTTTCGACCGATATTTTTTCTTTGAAAATCCTCTATAGAACCAACTTTCGACCAAATTTATATAGTAATTTCGACCGTCTAGAGAAATAAGAATTTGTCCAAGTCTACATCTCCAACTAAGAAACCCTGTGACTTTTGGTTGCCCGATACCACTTCATCTATATTTCACGAGAACACGACTGGAAAGGAGAGGCATTCTACATATCATTAGCACCTATAAAAACACTTACTAGACTCCACTACAAATATTTGAATGAGCTTTCTCTAGACTTGGGGTTTCTTTACCAACAAATATTATTGGCAAGAAGAAAGAGGAATGCGTAGTCAGTTTAAATTTGGTGTTTTTTTTGGATGACTATTTAGTACCTAAGAGAATCTTATGACATAAATATGATGAGGAGAAAAATGTGTACGTTTTGGAAGATGAGAAGATATCGAGGATGAGTGAGAGGACAAGACTAGCTTGATTCATGGATAATATGCTAAATGGATGGGCATATTCAAAGATGAGGAAAAATAGATAAACTAATGAGATGGGAGAGATACCTTAATGCTTTCGTAGGAATGAGGGTATACTAGGGGTAGACTAACACAAACTAGCAGATTGAGACTGGTGCTCATGGAAGAGGAGACAATAGAGATATTTTCACATGAAACACCTTGAGAATCATAGAGTTAACCTCATCAAATTCTATGGAAAACTACCATAGGCCCTAAGAACTATCAAGATATGATACCAATGATGGAATGCACCAAATGGAGATAAGAATGAAAAATATTTTCATTAATATGTGATCCAGATTTGGATCCAGGAGCTTGATGGGGCTAAAAAAGGCCTAAAAATAAAAGTTCACAGAATGGCTTCAAAACAGACGTGTGCATAGGCCTCATTGATACGAACCCAATGCAACTTGAAAGACCTCAAATGGACATCATATTCAAGTTATGGTGATCTATTTGTTTTGCAAAATAGGCAAAAAAATCATGATTGTACAGTCCATACACTACCACGTGGAAGCTGACTGTATAGGTCGTATGGCCGTACAATTGACATGGAAATGCACAATCAACACTGATGTGGTAGCCTCTGGAGGTGACACATGGCAGGGTGACTGGGTGTATGGACGTGTGACATGGACAAGTACATGGGACCAATATGGGGGTGACATGTGTCACCACTGCAAAGGTGACATGTGGCACGCCCGTACACCTTATGTGGCAGGTACCACACATGGAAGACAGTGCTGACAGGGCAGATGAGGTGGTAGGTACGTTTAGCATAGCTAGTCTAATCGACTCTTGACATGTGGCATCAGAATTTGACGAATAATGTGGTGCCACGTGGCCCAGACATGGGATGCCACATGGCACCCATTTATTGGTCAAGTTGGTTGGAAAAATTTTGGACTCCAATAGTTTTGAAACTACGACCTCATGTCTGGGCTAAGCTTTGGCAGGGTCAGGCTAGCCAGCCCACCCGTTGATGTTCCCTGTTATACAAAGGGCGAACATATTATTTAAGTTTGAATGGTGGTCCCATCGACGAAAGTTGGGGCTATGGTCTAGCCCCAACCCTCGATTCAACTATTTGTTATACTCCATATGACCACCGTAGTGTGACCTTGGCCCCGTTATATTCATTTTTGGCGTGGGTATGGGGGATTCTAGCCTCCAGTTTCGGTGGTATTGCAGGTGACCTGGCCCTTATCGGATGGCACAAGATTTTTAAACCATTGGCACAAATGAAATGGACTAGCCACGGTTTCAAAACCGTCATGTTTTATATTGGTGGACAGGTGGTGGAATAGCCCTCAGTTTTGGGGCTTCCGTTTGACACTCCATGTGACTCGGACTCCCAGATACCCTTTTGCGCACGCGGTTGTGGCTTGTGTCAAGCCCACGGTTCCATTTAACACTCCATACGACTGAGGTTTGTGGGGTAAGGGCCAGCGCGCAACCCCTAGGGGGATGACACTTGGCCGTATTATGCATGTGATTGTGTTTTAAGTGCGCACACTCAGGACTAGGGGATTATCCCCAATATATGTGCAAAGTGGGTGTTATCACTATATAATAGTGATTTTAATTGATTTTATCAACATTTTTGGAGATTTTTGGCTAATTTTGGGGGATATTGGGCCCTTTTTGAGGCCAGATCTTGGGGGAAAGTTGGGAGATGGTTACCAATTTAATATCTATATAAACCAGGCCTTCTTGAGGCCATGGGAATAGGTTCATAATAGGTTTATGTTGCTGAATTGTTGAGCCAAAGCGATTGTCAAGGAAGCTATTGAGGAGCACACCTTTGCGGGTTATTTCTAGGAGCTCCGGTCATCTGATTTGGGTGTCGTTTATTTTGATGGGTTCATGAAATCTGGTAGAACACTACCAACTCATTGTTGTAATCCATTGGAACTTTCATGATGTACTTGAAAATCTTCAAACAGAAATAAGAAATCCCACTAAGACAAGGCCCAGAGACGTAGGCGAGATTGTTGAACTCCGTTATCACATTGGTGTTTATGGTTTGTTGTTATTTATGATTTATTTCAGATCTATATATGTGCATATGGTTGTGATGTATCTTATATAATTCTTCCTCTTTCATTCAACTTCCTAATTGTTTAATTAACACATGATTAATAACTCAACCATTGTCGCGTAAAAGATCATTTCAGATCAATATGATACCCATACAAATACATGATCATGACCTTTGGATTCATCTTCCAAGAGGTCCCTTGGACTCTAGACGATAGCTCATATTCAATTGACTATTCATATTCCATCACAAGTGAATGATACCATAACACTTAATGGATTAGGTTTCCAACACATGGTTAAAACCGTCTAAGAGGGAAAACGTCCATGGCCCTAGCCAATGTGGCCACTTGAGGAAATATATTAATTCAAAAGAAAAACATTTTACAAGAGATTTCCTCACAATCGATCATCAACAAATTATGTTCCATGATCTTTAAAGAGTTCATGGACCAATCAGGTGTTAATCCATAGATAAATATATGTATTAATATCAAGGAGAATATGAGATGTCAGATTACTCTATATCTAGAACATATCATGACCATCAGATTGTATAACTACAAATGCATACAAAAAAAACAAAATTTTACCTAAAGACACATTGGACCAAGTTGATCTTAGCTAAATCCTAAGTGTATAAATATGCTAACACCCCCCCCTTAAGAACAACTTGGGATAGGATTGAAACATTTACAAAGGTGATACAATAGGAGAAGGAAGGAGGCATTAGAGCCTATCCCACCTTAATGACAACTTCCTAAATTCCTAACATAGATTGAAGTTTGGAAAACTTTGATTTTGTAAGATACTTTGTGAAAATGTTTATAACTTGATCATATATGGAGAAAAGGATCACTTCAAGAACTTGATCATGAATGAGGTTTCTCATGAAGTGCATTTGTAGCTCAATGTGTTTGCTACATTGATGTTGAATTGGATATTTTGTGAGATTGACAACACTCTAATTGTCACGTCATAGGGTGGTCAGTTGTTGTTGTAGGAATCCAAACTCTAAAATGATCTATTGAAGCCACAAGGCTTCTTGACTTGCATTAATAGTTGCTCGATACTCTGCTTTTTTTGAAGAAAGAGAAAAATATTGTTTTTTCTTACAAGCCCAAGTGAGTGGTCCTAAACCAAGACTAAAAACATAATGTGTAGTAGAATTTTGATCATTAGGGTCGCGATCCCAATTTGAATTAGTGAAACCAACCAATAAAGGAGTCCCCCCTAAATTAAAATGTATCCCAAACTAAACCATACCCCAAACATACCAAAGTATCCTTTTTTATTATTTCCAATAGATTTGATGGGGTGTTTACATATACTAGGAAACAAGACCAACAACAAAGAAAATATCGCAAGGCATATGAGTCAAATAGAAGAGGTAACCAACTAACCGATGATACAAAGTGGCATCTATGTTGGGTGTAGTACAAGTGGCAACAATTTTGAATCCATATTGGAAGGTAGATGGGGATGGTTTACAATTGTAACGTCCCCAGCCACCAACAAGTTGGGCAATGCTACTACGCAGAACATTCACATATATACATAGATATAGAACATGCATTTTAATCAATTAAAACACTTAATCACAATAATCACATAATTATTGTTACCATTTAGATTCTAATGTAATAGATAGTAAATCAAATACACAATGAAATACATGATAACATTTAAGCATCACAAATCATGCGTAAAATACATAATTAAGCACATAATTGATACTTATCTTTTAGGCTAGAGTAACTCCACCAACTAGGTGCAGACCTTCCACAAACCTCCCAGCCTTAGACCTCGTTTCTCATCATGCTCAGTAGTGCATCACCCCTGAGCTAGGACTAAGCTCCACCCCGGGCAAGGGAATCTTAGACTAGTCTAAGGTTACATGAAAATTGCACAGTGCAATCGAAAGGATTCTCCCCAGGAGCCTTCTTACGCCCACTACTCACAGAATCTCATTCCCCACATGTCTGTTCCACCTGGGAGTATACACCTTAACTGTCACACAGTCCATTGGCTGCTTCACCTCCCTCTCTCAGTGTCAGAAATAGGTCGGATCAGGAATTCTCAGAGCTCCGTAGTTGGTGCTCGACTCTCTCTGGGAGAAAACCACTTCCCAACAACTCTCTCACCTAGAAAGAGTTGATCACAGGCTTGAAAACCTGCCTCCTCAACCACGGTTTAACTCAATTCCCACATGGTAAGGATAACAACAACAACAACTGGTCAACACCACTCAAGAAAACAAAAGGTAGCAACCCCAGAATGGTTCAGGTATAGACTTGGCTCTGTAAGGGAAGATAAAATCGGTTCACAAGATGCATAGGAGACATGACTTAGTCCATGGGTTTTCCACTAGTTTTTAGGGTGCATGACAAGGAATCAACACAGAGGTCGAATGCAAATGCAAATGGTTCACATGGAGGATGCATCGGCTTCTTAGGAAAACATCACAGTTTTCTGGTTTTAGTGTTGTGTGAGGGTATGTAGAGATCAGATTTTGACCCACACTGTTCAGATAGAGGAAGGAAGAATGGAGGACAAATCCCCAACCCAGCTGACACTTCAAACTTTAACTGCATGTGCCCAGGTTGACACTTGTTTTCCTGGAGCTTCATGTGTTCCTTTTTTCACACATTGGAGTTGCATGTGTTGTCTCTCCTAGGACTTAGGATAAAAACACATGTCTTTTACACAGCTTTGGAATAATAATAAATTATTATTCTCAAGGAATTAAGCCCCTAAGATTAGCCCCTATTTCCAACCTTTCATCCCCCTTTCCCTTACCCACTCTGTGGAATCTTAGTCCCCCATCACTCTTTCTTCGTGGTCGGTTTGCACGAGTGATGTATATATTTTATTAATGTTCTGCATAATTACATGTACAAAAACAGGCTCCTGGCCTTTAACACTTAGGCTCTCGGGCCCAAGAAACACATAAGCCCACTAGCTTATCAATACTCGGCTCACCAGCCTACAAAATATGTTTACAATTCATAAATACAACAAGTCTCATCTTGGGGGATATTACAATCCCCTCCCCTTATTTTTGCACTGTCCTCAATGAAACTCTTTACACAACACCAACAAGTTTTCCAAAATTTTCAAAACTATGCGGGTATTCTACCCGCATAGCATCCTCATTCTCCCATGTCACGTCTCAAGACCATACTAGGTCCATTGGATGTTTACAAGCCCTATGGATTGATTCCAGAGATGTTTTCTCTTCCTGTCCAATATGCGCACAGGATGCACATGCAAGACGCCTTCTTGCTCCACCTGAATCGCATTCCAATCAATTACATGATTAGCATCAGGTATATATTTCTTAAGCAATCAAACATGAAACACATTATGCAACTGGCCCAATCCTTTATAGGATTTCAAATGGCCCACAAAATCTAGCTGCCAACTTTGAATAGTTTCCTAGCTTCAGGGAACTTCTATTGGATTTTACTTTCAAGAAAACATGTTCTCCCACTTTAAACTCTTTGTGGGTTCTGTTTTTATCATCATAACTCTTATGCATGTCTTGGGTAGCCTTTAAATTCTACTTAATTTTTAGTACTTTCTCTTCCATTTCCTTGAGCAACTCTGGCCCAACTATTTCTCTATCAGCTGGGTTATCCCAACTTACTGGAGTATTGCACTTTTCTGATATCCAGGGTGCCCTTGCTATAGCTTTGCTACCAAATCCCTATACTGCAAATTTGCATTTGTAGCTTCCGAAATCCTACCTTTAATACCAGTTTGGTACATGCTAATGGTTGTAGCATGTAACTCATGCATTTTCCTGTTGAATGGATCAACTACTTTGTTCTCTTTTCCTTTGATATGCTTGATATCAAAGTCATATTCACAAAGAAATTCTAACCACCTACTCTGCCTAGCATTCAAGGTTGGATGATCAAACAAATAATTTAGACCATTATGGTTTGTCCTCAATACAAACCTCATTCCCATGAGGTAATGTTTCCATTTCTTCAAAGCGTGAACAATGGCTGCCAACTCTAAATCATGAGTGGCATAATTATTTTCGTGCTCTTTCAACCTTCTGGATTCATAACAAATTACGAACCCCTTCTGAATGAGGACTCCTCCCAGTCCTTATTTGCATGCATCTGTGCACACTACAAAGTATTCATTCAGATCTGCAATCCTTAGGATTGGAGCACTGGTTAATGACTACTTCAATCGTTGGAATTTTTTCTCACATTCCTCTATCCATTGAAATTTCTTCTCCTTCCTTTGCAAGGAAGTGATAAGGTGAGCTATCCTTGAGAACCCTGCAATGAACCTTTTGTAATAGCTAGCTAGACCCATAAAGGATTTGACTTCTAACACATTCTTTGGTGTTGACCATTCTCTGATGGCTTCAATATTCTCAGGATCCATGACTATCCCATCCTTTGAGATGATATGCCCCAAGTAATGGGTCTGATTTTGATAAAATGAACACTTTCTCAATTTGGCATAAAGTTGGTGCTCTCTTAACACTTGCAACACCATCTTCAGATGTTGTTCATGCTCTTCCTATGACTTGGAATACACCAGGATTCCATCCAAAAATACTATGACAAACTTGTCTAGATAGCCCCTGAATACACCATTCATTAAACACATAAAAAACAACGGGTGCATTTGACAACCCAAATCACACCACTGTGAATTCATAGTGACCATACCTTGTTATGAAGATGGTATTATTGATGTATTCATCCTTTATCCTTACCTGGTGATATCCTGCTATAAGATCTATCTTTGAAAATATCTTGGCATCCTTCAACTGGTCAAAGAGATCATCGATCTGTGGCAGACGATACTTGTTCTTAATAGTCACTTTGTTTAACTGTCTGAAATCGATACATAATCTCAACATCCCATCCTTCTTCTTCACGAACAGGACCGAGGCTCCCCAAGGTGACACACTTGGGCGTATATACCCCTTCTTCAGAAGATCTTCAAGCTGCAATTGCAGTTCTTTCATCTCTCATGTACTCATTCTGTAAGGAGCTTTCGACACTGGAGCTGCTCCAGGCATCAAATTTACAGAAAAATCAATATCTCTCTTCGAGGGTAATCCCGGTACCTCCTGGAATACATCTTCAAACTCTTTTAGTACCACATGGTATTCGATCTTTGAGACCTCATCCTTAGATGCTTCCTCCACATGGGATGCAAATAATTGATAGTCTTTCCTGTAGCACTTCTTCAGCTGCATTGCTAATATTTATTTGATAGCAACAGCTCTAGGAATTCCTTGGACTATTTTCCACTTTCCTTCTTCATCCAGGAAAGTGAATGCATTGTTACGAAAGTAAAAGATGGCATGGTGCTGGTCCAACCAATCCATCCAAATTAGACAGTCATAAGAACCTAAAGGAAGAATGTTCAATTCATCCCTTGTGTTCATTCCATTCATGTCCACTGGACAAGACTTAACCAACTCGACAACCTTTCTCTTGGCTCCTGTAGCCAACTGCACTAACCAATATTTCTCATGATTTCTTCTTGGTAAATGTAAAATTTCCACCATCCTAGGGTCTACATAACTATGACTAGCTCTTGAGTCAATTAAAATAGAAATAGGTTGGTTGTTGATTATACCTTCCACTTCGATCATGTGTGATTGCAATTCATCTTGCTTATTGTCTAGGGATGCATAGATCCTGGGTATTCTACTACCCATGTCCTTCACTGCTTCAGTTTGTTGAAATCATGGACAACGCTCACTTTTCCATTTTTGTGGGGACAATATTTGTACTTGTGGTTTCCCTGATAGACCCAACATTGAATGGGCGTCTGCCTTGGCCTTTGTCCCCCTACGTCATCCATTCTTGGCACTCTAAACGATGGATGTCCTTGAGGGTTGTTTCTGAAAAAGGGAGGTTTGTTTCCCTTTTGCCTCTTCTCTTTCTTAAACTTCTTCTGGTCATCCCAAGCCTTCTGAAAAGTAGGATTTTCTCTTTGCTACCCATAAAAGAATTTTTCTCTTCTTATAGTTTCTTCCATAGTCTTAGGGTCATCATACTAAATCTTGTCCCCAATGGAAGGTGTTAGTCCACTCAAATATCTTTGAATCATGACAGTCTCATCTTTTATGAATGAGACATACTTCAACAACTCCAAAAACCTTCATTTGTGTTCATCAATGGAAATGCTACCCAGCTTGAGTTCAAATAACTCTTTCATCTTTCTGTCGTAGTATCTTTTAGTCAAGTATTTATTTTTGAAATACCTCTTGAATTATTTCCAAGTGACATCCTTCTATTTAATGTGTTGCACCTGCACAAGCTGATCCCACCACATGGATGCTTTTCCCTTCAGTTGATACATTGCAATTCTTCCTTCTGCATGAGAGGAATAATTCTACAGCTAGAAATATTTCCTCATGCCAAGCAACCATGTTTCGACATCTTCCTCCTTCTTTTGTTCTCCATCAAACATAGGAGGTTTAATATTGTTCATTTCTCCCTTCAACTCATCCACTCTAGATCTCCTGTGTTTTTTGGTAGGAGATGGGCTTGAACTATTGTGTGCCTCCTTATTGGACTGCATTGGGGAGTGACAACGATGCCTGCTAATGCTTATTGATCTTCTTTTCCTCTTAGATATCTTTCAACCTCATGTTTTGCTTGAGTCTCTCTCCTTATCCAACTTCTTTTCTATTCTCTCCAAAGTCTTCGTCAACTTTAAGTTGAATTCTCCTTGATGTTCCCTAGCTCTCATAAGCTTCCTGCTATTTGCTCGGTGAGTTTGGGCATCTTTATGCAATCTTTCAATGATTTTCATTATACGCCCTTCCTTATCTATCTCTTCTCCATGTCCATTGGAGTTCGATCATTCAACTCCCAAATGGACATCTATTCCTTTTGCCTCATTCTCTGAACTGGAAGTAGTCCGTGCCTCTTCGATTTCTTTTCACTCAGTGGAAACTCTATTCGGTTCTGACACTCATTAAACTTATTAAAGCACAATGTGCAGACAACCAAAATTCATCAAACCATCATTCCTTAACAAATCCCACTTGATTCATAAACAAATATGATTCAAGAAAACGTTCAGTTTTCATTCTCTGTGATTCTCGTTCAATCAAGAATCCCCGTAGATTTCTTCTTTCGAAGCTATGCTCTGCTCTAAAAATTTCGGGCACTAGCCCCTTTTATCTTAGTTCCCCAACCCATGCGATCATGGGCTATGACCAAGTTCTATATCACTAGGTGCTTACTTGGGCCTTCGACCTGTGGCTTATTTCCAGAGTACAACGCAACAATCTCTCAAAGCTCCAGATTACCGAACCCGCAAAGTAGGGTGGATCTCAGTCCACATCTACTCAACATCCAATGATTGACACTCACTATGGAACCTCAAGCATCTGAGTTCTGGGACTTTGGGACTTCTGATGCAAGTTTCCCTCAGCAGCAGTTTGCCTCCGCCAGGAACTTCGATTCAACACAGCCCGAAGAGTTGTAACACTCTTCAAATCCTGTATCGGGACTTCTCGTCACCCACAGAACTCTCTGCTGATCTCTCGGCAACTACTTCGGGAAATCGGGTTTCACGGTATCGCAAACCCTATGCACACTCCTCGCACATCTCCAAACTTCGAACCCCGAATGCCGATGGTCAACGGTCAACGGATCGGAATATCGCCACTCGCGATGTCAACAACATGCCTTCGGAGTTCCAAGCCCCGAGGTGTCGGTTCTCGGTCAAACGCCACCTGGACTCTCCTTCCTCCCGGCCCACTCTGCCACGTTACTTTCGGGATTTCGCGGATCGTGAATCCTCGACACAAAGTGCCTTGCTATCGGAAACCTCGAACGCCAAAATCCCGACTTTTCGGATTCGTGCCACCTGTCCCTTTGACAATCAACGGCTCCTACAAAATCGGGAAATCGCGACTCGTGATTTCAACGTGCATGTGACTCTTGCACTCGCCAACCCCGATATGCTGAGATGTGATGGCAATTGAGTTCCGCCTACGCTTGGAGGTTAATTCTTTCTCAAGAGTTCAAGTCGTCGATTCTCTTCCTCTTGAAGAATTCTCCTGCTCCGAAGCTTCTCCCGTTCGGGCTTCTCCTGGGTCTGTTCCACTATACTTGTAAAGGACTCTCCCTCCTGAGATTTCACCAACTTTCCACTCAGAATCACTCTGTTTTCAATTCTTCCATAAAAGTACATACGCAGCATATGAAAGAAGTAAGTAACAGGAAGCCAATATACAAAGGCATAAAGCCAACAACACACAGAGAATAAACATATCTGTGAGATTGAATCAAGACATTCCTGTCTTCCCTTTCTCAGGATCACCTCTGAGACTTCAATCTGACATACACTTCACCTGCACGGTTTGAATAACCCAATATCACTCTTGGGAAAATGAGAATGAGAGTTTAATTGTTGAGCCTCCTCAACGCACTCTATGCGGAGGAATTCAACTGCACTCTATGCAGGAATCTCTTGGCTCAAACAGAGAAACAATTGAAACTCATTCTCGCCTCTCTCCCAGATTTCTAATCTGCCATGAAATCATATACACAACATATACAATGAAAGCATAACAACAAGCAAGCATGCAACAACACAATATCAACAACACAGAGAGAATGATCACAGCCATGGAATTGAATCAGGGCTTTCCTATTAATTCAATATCTGTACATGGGGATTCTTCACCATTCCTCTGCTCTCCTTTCTCCTCAATGCTAATGCTGAATAATCCAGGATTGAATACAATGTACAAGGAGGGTGCCTATATTCATTTTCCCTCCCAGGAGTAAAACTGTCTAATCTTCAGCTAATTCCTATCTAACAGCATTAAAACAATTTAATGCCTTCCTATCTATAACAGAATACAAGTGTGCTCAGATTTTAATGCCTTTAGTTAAACGATGGCGCAACAATCTTCAAAGCAATTCAAAAATGTATGTGCTGGCACGGTCCAGCTATATCCCTTTATCCCCGCGCGGCTCATTTTATGGCGTTGTAGATGCTCCTGCATCATACTCCTCGGCTTAAAATACTTCATGGGCTCCTGTCCATGAGATCCTGCACAGTGTGCCCATGCTTCTGAATCACTGCCTCTGTTTCCTAGCTGGCATCCTCCACTGGGTGATCTTTCCATTTCACCAGGTATTCAAAATATTGCTTCCTCCTGGTCTTTCTGCCTGTTCTTTTATCCAGTATGCACTCCATCTTAGGCTTCTGTGCAACTGGTAATTGCTTCTGCCACTAGATCACTGGTTTTTCATCAGTTCCAACTCCTTCATCCTCAGTCCTGTAGGGGTATAAATCCGAAATATTGAAAATCGGAGATATCCTGATGCCCTCTGGAAACTCAAGCTCATATGCATTTTCACCGAATTTCTTTAGGATTTTGCATGGCCCGATCTTTTTCATCTTGAGATTGTTATATGTTCCCCTTGGGAACCTTTCTTTCCTCAAGTGCGCCAGAACCATGTCCCCAACTTCAAACTGAAGTTTTCTCCTTCTCTGATCGGCTCTGCGTTTGTACTCTTGATTCGACTTTTGCAATTGCTGCTTCACCTGCGTGTGAAGTTCTTGCATAGCTTCAGCAAATTCTCTAGCTCTCGCACTGCTTGTCTCAGCCTGTTCTGACTCCCTGAGCTCAGAAAATCCTCTCGGCTGTGTTCCATACAAAATTTGGAACGGGCTCTTACCTGTACTCCGATTCACAAAATCGTTGTATGCAAACTCTGCCTGTGGTAGGATCTGATCCCAACTGCTGTGATGCTCTGTCACCAGACTCCTCAACAGATCCCCCAGGCTTCTATTGACCACCTCGGTCTGTCCATCGGTTTGCGGATGATATGCTGAACTGAATGCTAAGTCAGTCCCCAGCTTCTTCCATAGCGTCCTCCAGAAGTGACCTATGAACTTGGTGTCCCGATCCGAGACTATGCTCCTGGGCAATCCATGCAATCGGACAATCTCTTTGAAAAACAAGTTCGCGATGTGGGTTTCATCGCTGGTCTTATGACACGGGATGAAATGTGCCATCTTCGAAAACCTGTCCACCACCACAAAGATGGAATCAACCCCTCGCTGTGTTCTCGGTAATCCCAAAACAAAATCCATACTAATGGCCTCCCATGGCCTCTATGGTATAGGTAACGGCTGATAGAACCCTGTGTTCTGCTTTCGGCCCTTCGCATGTTGACATATCCTGCACCTGTCAACAAATATTTTTACATCGGCTCGCATGCCTGGACAAAAATACGATTCGCTCAGCTTGGCAAATTTTTTGTCATGCCCGAAATGACCTGCTAGTCCTCTGCTGTGCTTTTCTTTCACCAAATTCTCTCTCATAGAGCAATCTGGAATGCAAAATTGATTGCCTTTGAACAACAATCCATCCTGGATCAGGTAGTCAATCCACGAACTCCTATCCCTGAGTACTGGGTTCTCGGTTGCCTCGTATGCTTCCCTGAAGTTTGCATCATCTACATACATATCTCTCAAATTCTCAAAACCCAAGGTCTTGACCCTGAATTCCTGTAGCAGCAAACATTTTCTGCTCAAGGCGTCAGCTACCTTGTTAGCAGTACCCGAAATGTGCTTTATCAAAAATGTAAAATTTTGCATGTACTCTACCCACTTCGCATGCTTCTGATTCAGCTTCTCTTGCTGGCTCACGAACTGCAATGCATGATTATCGTTGTATAGAACGAATTCTTTGGGTATGAGATAATGCCTCCACTTCTTGAGTGCCTGGATAATGGCATAGAATTCCTTATCATACGTGGATTACTTCAGCTTCGCATCATCCAACTTTTTTCTATAATATGCTACAGGTCGGTCATCCTGACTCAAAACCCCTCCAACAACATATCCACTAGCATCACACTTCACCTGGAAGGTTTTCTGAAAATCTGGCAGCACCAGAATTGGCTGCTCAGTAATCTTTCCCTTCAACAGATTGAAGCTCTTCTCAGCCTCCACCGTCCAATGGAAAATATTATGTCACTTCTTCACAGTGTCCATCATTACTGCGTTGATTCCACTGAAATTTCGAATGAACTTCTAGTAGAAACTAGCTAAACCATGAAAGATCCTTACCTCAAAAACATTTCTCGGTGACGGCCAATTCCTGATTACCTCAACCTTCTTAGGATCCATCTTCAATTCATTCGCCGATATTACAAAACCCAGATATATGAGTTCTGTCTGCATGAAGGAACATTTCTTCAAATTTATCAGCAGTTTCTCCTGCTGTAGCCTCCTCATTACGATAGCTAAATGCCTCAAATGCTCAGCCTTTGTTTTGCTGAAAATTAAAATATCATCCAGGTATACCACCACAAATTTTCCAATGAATTCCCACAGGACTTCATTCATCAGCCTCATAAATGTGCTTGGCGCGTTTGTCAAACCAAATGGCATGACCAGCCATTCGTACAAACCCTCGTTTGTCTTGAATGTTGTTTTCCATTCATCTCCCTCTCTCATCCGGATCTGATGCTATCCGCTCTTGAGATCTATCTTCGAAAAATAATTTTCCCCGCTCAGGCAATCCATCAAGTCATCCATTCTCGGCAGTGGAAACCTGTACCTGATGGTGATCTTATTTATCGCCCTGGAGTCTGTACACATCCTCCAGCCTCCATCCTTTTTCGGGCTCAGTACTGTTGGAACAACACATGGACTTAGACTCTCCCTCACCAGTCCTTTGTCCAGCAAGCCTTGCACTTGCCTTTTGACTTCCTCGTTCTACAGAGGCGTCAACCTGTATGCTGCCTTATTCGGCAAACTTGCTCCGGGTATGAGGTCAATGTGATGACTCACACTCTGCACCGGTGGAAACGAACGAGGTAGTTCATCCACGATGATGTCAGCAAACTCTCCCAGCAGTTGCTGAATCTCCTCTGGCAAGTCATCCACTCTTGTGTTTGTCAGGACAATTCTCGACTTCCTGACAACAAAGAACTATGGATCTTCATTTTTCTCCAGCTCTGTGAGAAGCTCTTTCCCACTCATGAGAAGAATCGTGCATCTTACTTCCGACTTCACTTCCTTATCTTTTATCGGCAGCAGTTTATGGATTCTCCCATCCTTTTCCAAGGTGTATGTGTTCATCCTTCCATCATGAAAAACATTTCTATCATACTGCCAGGGTCTTCCCAATAGTATATGACACATGTCCATGGGAATGACATCACACAGAATCTCATCATGATAATTCACAATTTTAAATTTAACTAAGCATTGTTTAGTGACACTTACCCGGTGTCCTTTCTGTAACCACGAGACTTTATATGGACTCGGGTGCTTAGTCATGTTCAGCTCCAACTTTTCCACCATCTCGGTCAAAATGAGATTGTCAGTGCTCCCACTGTCAATTATGACTTTGAATTTTCTGTCCTTGGCTGTACAAGCCATTCTGAACAGTTTGCTCCTCTGCACTGTGCTCTCCGCCTCCTTCTCAGGCGTCAAAAGGATTTTATGCATCCCAAGCGATCTTCCGCTGTCTGCATCTTCACTCTCAACATCACGCTTCTGCGCCTCAGTGATGTGAGTTTTTCCTCTGTCCATTTTCCTGTCTGGACAGTCAACAACTTTGTGTCCGTCTTTACTACATGTAAAGCATGTGATAATTCCTCCTCGACCTCTGCCTCGACCTCGGGTACGAGGAAATATATTCGCATCAGCATATCCTCCTTGCTGATCATCTTGCTGCCTCTCGGATCAGAAATTTGCTGCCTCTACTGTGAGGTTCCACCTCTTTTAGCTTTTCCCTAAGGCCTCTTCCAATCCTCTTTGGGATTCTGTGTTCGTTCTTGGGCAACTGCCTTACCTCTGGGCTGACTTCTGCCTCGTCCTCGCTGTCCCTTCTTGCGGCTTAGCTTCTCCTTGGCTTTTAAAGCCATCTGGTAAGCATCTTCCATCGTCTGGATGGTCAGCATGCTTAGCTCGTCCTGAATGTCATACCTCAACCCATTCAGGTATCTTGCCACCTTCTCGTCATCACTCTCCCGATGACCAGCTTGAATGTTGAGCCTATAGAATTCCTCGGTGTATTCTTTCACCGTCATCAGCTTCTATCTCAGGTTCTGCATACGCTTGAACAGAGTGATCCGGTAATCCCTCGGAATGAACTTCGCCTTCATCTTGGCGATCATCCGATCCCAGCTCTTGATATTTTGTTTGCCTTTGGAATGCCTGTCTACCTGCAGCTCGTCCCACCATAAGGCTGCATGTCCCTTCAGCTTTGTGACTGCATGCCTCACCTTCTTGTCCTCTTCGATATCTTCGTAATCGAAGTAGGTGTCGAGTGCTCAGATCCAATCCAACAACTCTTCTGCATCCAGGCTTCCCTCATAAGCTGGAATGTCCATCCTCATCTTCGAGCTCATCCTCGAAATGGCCCTGATCAACCTCTCGATCGATGCATATTCTGCTGAGACCTCTTCGGTGTCGTGTCCAGCTTCCTCTTCAATCTCAGAATCACTGAACTCTGCTGCACCAACACCACGTCTCTGGGCAGTCTCCATTTCTTCAAGTCTGGCTCGGAGATCTCTCATCTCTCGCTCCACCTCAGCATTACCCGCTGGCCTACCCCTTCTTCGGGCATCCCTGTCTTCACGATCAGGTGACTGCCTTTCCCTTCTAGGCGGCATTATGTTTTTTTCTTCTCTCTGCTACCTGAACAAAGAGGACTCAATCCTGCTCTGATACCACTTGACGCAAGCTGCCCTCAGTAGTAGTTCGCCTCCGCCAGGACCTTCGATTCAACACGGCCCGAAGAGTTGTAACACTCTTCAAATCCCGTATCGGGACTTCTCGTCACCCACAGAACTCTCTGCTGATCTCCCGGCAATTGCTTCGATAAATCGAGTTTTGTGGTATCGCGAACCCTATGCACACTCCTCGCACATCTCCAAACTCCGAACCCTGAATGCCAATGGTCAACGGTCAACGAATCGGGATATCGCCACTCGTGATGTCAACAAAATGCCTTCGGAGTTCCAAGCCCCGAGGTGTCGGTTCTCGGTCAAACGCCACCTGGACTCTCCTTCCTCCTGGCCCACTCTGCCATGTTACTTTCGGGATTTCGCGGATCGCGAATCCTCGACAGAAAGTTCCTTGCTTTCAGAAACCCCGAACGTCGAAATCCCGACTTTTTGGATTCGTGCCACCTGTCCCTCCGACAATCAACAGCTCCTACGAAATCGGGAAATCGTGACTCGCGATTTCAACGTGCATGTGACTCTTACACTCGCCAACCCCGATATGCTGAGATGTGATGGCAATTGAGTTCCGCCTGCGCTTGGAGGTTAATTCTTTCTCAAGATTTCAAGTCATTGATTCTCTTCCTCTTGAAGAATTCTCCTGCTCCGAAGCTTCTCCCGTTCGGGCTTCTCCTGGGTCTGTTCCACTATACTTGTAAAGGACTCTCCCTCCTGAGCTTTCACCAACTTTCTACTCAGAATCACTCTATTTTCAATTCTTCCATAAAAGTACATATGCAACATATGAAAGAAGTAAGTAACAAGAAGCCAATATACAAAGGCATAAAGCCAACAACACACAGAGAATAAACATATCTGTGGGATTGAATCAAGACATTCCTGTCTTCCCTTTCTCAGGATCACCTATGAGACTTCAATTCGACCTACACTTCACCTGCACGGTTTGAATAACCCAATATCACTCTTGGGCAAATGAGAATGAGAGTTTAACTGTTGAGCCTCCTCAATGCACTCTATGCAGAGGAATTCAATTGCACTCTATGCAGGAATCTCTTGGCTCAAACAGAGAAACAATTGAAACTCATTCTCGCCTCTCTCCCAGATTTCTAATCTGCCATGAAATCATATACACAACATATACAATGAAAGCATAACAACAAGCAAGCATGCAACAACACAATATCAACAACACGCAGAGAATGATCACAACCATGGAATTGAATCAGGGCTTTCCTATTAATTCAATATCTATACATGGGGATTCTTCACCATTCCTCTGCTCTCCTTGCTCCTCAATGCTAATGCTGAATAATCCAGGATTGAATACAATGTACAAGGAGGGTGCCTATATTCGTTTTCCCTCCCAGGAGTAAAACTGTCTAATCTTCAGCCAATTCCTATCTAACAACATTAAAACAATTTAATGCCTTCCTATCTATAACAGAATACAAGTGCGCTCAGCTTTTAATGCCTTTAGTTAAACGGCGGTGCAACAATCTTCAAAGCAATTCAAAAATGTATGTGCTGGCACGGTCCAGCTATATCCCTTTATCCCCGTGTGGCTCGTTTTATGGCGTCGTAGATGCTCCTGCATCAACTTCAGAGAATTTCACATCCGCACACCCCGAACCATTAATCTCCAAACACTCCCACGTCACCTTTGGTGACATTATTACCTCACATCGCTTCACGCTTTTCCAATTGCGAGGGCATGCAATGGTGGTTTGGAGTAACCCACCTTTCATCCCACAATTCTCTTGATGCTGACACATAACCCCTCGGTGAAACCGCGGTTTGGATTGTGGGACCGTCTTGGAGAATTAACTTCCGTGCAACTTGGGTCCTTGCAATGCCTCCTGGCTGTCGAACTTTGACTTATCATGATCAATGCCAGTGTGGGTCCGCCTACCTTCAACTATGTTATGTAACTATAGAGCCCACCTAGTACAACTGTCACCAGCTAAGGAGGTGGCATGTGACATGCCTAGGAAGTTCTTTGTCACCCCTGGCGACGTTTTGGCAGCCAACCCAAATTTTTTTGATTGCTCTTAAAAAGATGCCTACACCCCCTTGTCGTATTATGACAAATCATTGTCGCATTGTGTTAATGGACATTCGTCTCATTTTTGCGACCATTACAATTCAATTTCGACCCAGTTTTCACAACTGCAAATGTGAAAACACCTCTTTCGTTGATTAG